>APFE030415810.1:58746-84162 GCA_000404065.3 Pinus taeda
CCCCGGGGGGGGGGGGGGGCAAGTCCCCCTCACACCCTCCCGTGTGGAGGGGAGTACAAACTTCTTGGGGTATAGAGATGGCTGAAACAAATACCTCTAAATAATCATGCTCCACACCTAACAGTTGGAAAATTTTAAGAGTTAAATGTTGCATACTCTTTCTCTTCAAATGGACACCATGCAAATCAAGAGGAAGCGGGAGCAGAGGGAAAGAGCCTTAGTTGTATTTTTCACTATATGCACCAAAAGGCACCCCAGAAATGAAGGTCCATTGAATCTTATAGAGATATGATTGGTCTGTGAGGAGAACCACTCCACAGACAAGTTCCCTTCTTTGCTTGGATTGAAATTTATGTATCAAGGATCTGAAGGTGTGACTAAACAACTTTGCTATATCAACAAAAGGAGGCCTCAAGGACCTACACCATACCAGTAGGTCATGCAAGGGGCACCCTATTCATATTAGAACCCCAACTAGAATGCATCCATTCCCCCTTGGTGTCCACCTGCTCAACCTTAATGGTCCACAAAATCTGAGGCACCTTGGCCATGAATGAGCTTCATATGGATGACTAAGTTGCTCATAGTATTAGTAACACCTTCAATAGGGGGTGATGATGGGTCTCATTAATAGGTATATTTTGAAGTTCATTATGCTATCCTCCAATCCTTAAAACTATCCTTTTCTCACGTCAATTCACATTTCTCTTCATAATATGCTTAGTAAGAGGATAAGGTGTTTGTCATATTGTGAGGCCTAATGTGATTAAATTTCAGGAAAAGGAGGAATTTTTAAGGCATTTACTATGCAAGGGCTTTAAGGAGACAACCAAGAGAGAATTTAGGGGGCTTAGGGGGCTTGTCCACCTTCTTAACTCTCTAAATCGACTTAGGATCACAAGATCCTTACTCATGGTTTTAATTCACTAGTAGCTGAGGGACTCCAAGTCCATGTGAAGATCAAGGAGAAACAAAACCACAATTCTCGAGATCTTGGACATAATGATGCCTATTTTCAGGGGAGATGCCATCAACTAAGCTTTTGTATAAATAAACCAGTTGAAAGGCTCACTAGGATTCGAGTTTTTGATTTAGATAAGAGTAGCTATTGAACCTAATGATTGAAATTTTTATTCTTAACTTTCATGTGATGTATGAGGCTATTGTTTTTTGTTGATGAGAAGATCTCCATTGATCTGCATCTGAGTTAGTTTTTAGAGGGTTGAAACCCTTTTTTGGGCCCAACCCAGAGGCTTTAATCCCTCTTCTGAGGATCTTGAAGAGGAAAATGAAGAGAGTGTTCCCCAAGCCAATCCACCTCCTTTTCCTGATAGAATAATCCATTCTAGCCAACACACCCTAGAAGAGACTGAACTTCTGGGTGAATTGAAAAACTTGCATGTTAAAATCCCACTCCTCCAAGCTATCAAGGATGTCCCCATATGCAACAAAGTAATCAAGGAGAAATGCTTCAAACATCGTGAGAGGAGAAAAAAAGACATCCCTACCATTAATGTCATTGGACAGTTGTCTAACCTAATGTTGCGGAGAGTGATTTGCCCAAAGTATCTAGACCCCGTAAGTCTTATCGTAGTTGTTTATATTAATGATATCATTGTCCCCCATACCTTGATTGATCTTGGGGCTTCCATCAATGTGATGACTAAGGATACTATGCTTAAACTAAATCTCAAAGTGTCATTAAGGAAGACCACAAAAGGCTTACAGCTTGTAGACAGATCCACAGTAGCTCCTGAAGGAGTTGTTGAGGATGTGATGGTCTCCATTGATTACTGGGAATACCCTATTGACTTCTTAGTTCTCCAATCTAAGACCAAATTCAATGGTTATCCTCTCATCCTTGGAAGGCCATGGCTAGCCACTACTAATGCTTACATGAGTTGCAGGGCTGGGAATATGACCATTAAAAATGGGCATTTTCCCAAACAATTGGTCTTGTACCCTCCTGCTCAACCATATCTAGAGCATGAATTACCTTTATGGTTGGAAGAGGAGGAGGAAGATGAAGTCTACTCTGCCACATCTTACCCAATCTCTATACCTATATGCTACTAGAGGAGGGGGGCAACCTGATGAAGATGACTTGATTGATAAAATCCTCCTGAATCAACCCCCTAACACCATGTATCTTGATGAGTTAGTAAATAAAGTTGAACATAACCCTTGAAATGATTTGTGCCTAGCTGACTCAAGTCCTACTCATGTTAATATGGTAGAATTTGGTCTAGCTAAAAAATTTAAAGTCAACCCTTCTCTCTCGGCACATCAGGAAAAGGAGTTATGTGACATGCTAAGAGAGAATTTGGATGCCTTTGCATGGATTTATAAGGAAATGAAGGGAGTGCACCTTTTAGTGTGTACTCACCACATTTTCATCAAGGAAGGATTCAAGCCAATGCACCAACCTTAGAGGAGAATTAACATAGCCCTCAAGGACATAGTTAAAGAAGAACTGCAGAAATTGTTGGATGCTAGGTTCATTTACCCCATCTTAGATAGTGAGTGGGTGTCTCCTCTAGTTCTGGTCCCAAAGTAAAATGGAAAATGGAGGATATCTGTGGACTATAGAGAGTTAAACAAAGCCACCAAAAGAGACCATCTCCCTCTACCTTTCATTGATCAAATCTGGATGGTCTTGTAGGAAAGAGGTTCTTCTCTTTCCTTGATCCATTCAATGGTTACAATCAGATCTAGATTAGCCTAGAGGGCTAGGATAAAACCACCTTCACTTGTCCTTGGGGTACCTTTTCTTATAGGGTCCTTCCTTTTGGATTATCTAACACCCCTACCACATTTTAGAGGGAATTCCCAAGCATATTTGTAGAGCTAGTCCATGACTCTGTAGAAATCTCTATGGATGATTTTACTCCCTATGGGTGTGATTTCCTAGAGGCTCTCTCTAACTTGGTGAAATTATTAAATAAGTGCATTGAAATGAACCTATCCCTTAGTCTTTAGAATTCTGAGTTCTTGATAAATGCAAGGACTGTTCTAGGTCACTCAATATCTCAGGAAGGATTGTAAGTGGACCCAAATAATATTGCTATCATAAAGAGGGTCCCTACTCCTCAAAAGTAGAGGGATGCCATAAGTTTCTTGGGCTTAGCTGGATAATATAGGAGATTCATAAAGGAATTTAGCAAAGTAGCCTCACCTTTGTTTGGACTATTGAGCAAGGAATCTAATTTTTTTTGGTTAGAAATGTGAAAGAGGCCCTAGAAAACTTAAAGGACAAGTTGACTACTGCACCCGTACTCTGAGGCTAGAATTGGGCTCTACCTTTCCACATCCATGTTGATGCCTCTGAAAAATATACAAGAGCATCTCTAGGACATATAGATGTCGAGTTGCCTTATTCCATTTATTTCATCAGTAAAAATCTATCCAAGCTTGAATTGAACTATATTGTGACTAAAAACAACCTCCTAGTTGTTGTCCATTCCTTGAATAAATGTAGACACTACGTCACTGGTTACTAGAACTTTGTACATACTAACCATGATGCTATTAAATATTTGATGAAAAAGCCTGATGTGAATGCTAATATTATTAGATGGTTGCTTTTATTACAACAATTTGATCAAACTATAACTAACAAGCGTGGTAGGGAAAATGTAGTTGCAGTTTTTTTGTCTAGACTTGATTTGCGTGTAGATGAGGAAGGAATGGTTGATGATAACTTGCTAGATGAGAATTTATTTTCTATTTGAGTTATCTATCCATGGTTTATTAACATAGACAACTATCTAGTGGCTACACAGTTCTCTCCAAATCTATCCTCCAAGGGAAAAGACAAAGTTGTGAGAAAGAGAACCCCATTCACTTGGATTGGGGGAAATCTCTTCAAGCTAGGCCTAGATCAGATTTTTAGGAGATGTGTCAAGAAGGGGTAAGTCATTGACATCATTCAGGCTTGTCATGATGGGCCTTGTGGAGGTCACTTTTCAGCCAAGAGGACAACCTTCAAGGTACTGCAAGCTGGCTACTACTAGCCCACTCTCTACCAAGATTCATGAAGATACACCAGTCGATGTGACAAGTTCCAAAGAAAGGGGAAACCTACTTCCAGGGATGAAATGCCTTTACAACCTCAAGTGACTCTTGATCCATTTCACTAGTGGTGCATTTATTTCATTGAGCCCATTGATCCACTATCAGGGTAGAAAAAGTACATAAGTATATGCACTGATTATTTGAAAAAGTGGGCTAAAACTAAGGCTGTCAAGGTAGCCAAAAAAGAGAAGGTGGATATGTTCTTAAGGGAGAATGTATTTTACAAGTTTGGGTACCCTAGACAGCTAGTCACTTATCAAGGAGCTCAATTCACCTCACACATGAGTGAAAAATTGTTGAGGGAGCATAAGATCAAACATTGGAAGTCAACTGCTTATCATCATCAAGCCAATGGACAAGTAGAGGTTACTAACAGATCACTAGAAGAAATTCTCACCAAGGTTGTTAGCAGCAATAGAAAATATTGGGCTGACAGACTAGTGGAGTCCACTTGGGCCTATAATACAACCTGGAAGACAACCATTGGCTTCACCCCTTATGACTTCGTCTATGGGAAGAAGGATCTATTCTCCATTGAATTTGAGTACAACAATTTGAGAATCACAATACACTTGGATTTGGATGTCACAAAGCACATCAAGAGAGGCTTCTCTAGCTCAATGGTTTAGATGAATTCAGGATGTAGGCCCTCCTACAAAAAAAGTTATTCAAGTACAAGGAAAGGTTTGACATGAAAAAAAAATCAAAGACAAAGTTTTTCAAGAAAGCAATTGGGGTCTGCTATATGACTCCAGGTTCAAGGACTTCAAAGGAAAATTGATGACCAAGTGGTTGGGCCCATATCTAATAGAAAAGTGCCATGAAAATGGGGTTGTGTAAATAAGGACCATTGATGAAGAAGGTATCCCCTTTCTTTTCAATGGATATAGATTCAAAGCCTATAAAAGACCTCTATTAAGGGAAAAGTTCATCAGTACCATCAGTAAAAAAGTGAATGTTCTTGGAAGTGTCTCAGCTTCAAGCTCACCAAATTCTTGAAGATTTTTTTATCTTTGGAAAAAAATAAAAAAAATAAAGAAGAGAAAAACCAATAAGGGACCTAGGTGAAAACCTCTATGAGGCACCTGAGGCCAAATTTTGGGTTGAAAACCTCCTTGAGGAAACCCAAGAGTGAAAAAAGGAAAATAAAAAGATCCCTGGGTGAAAGCCTCCCTTGAGACGGCTAAGGCATGAAAACATGTTGAAAACCTCGTTTGAGGCAACATGTGTGTCTTTCAAAAAAAATTAGAAAAAGAGAAAAGAGAAAAAAACAAAATGCCATGGAAAGGACTGCAAACTTGTACACTCATAAAATTCTATGATTTTTGTAGGGTTTTAAAGGAAACAAAGGACTCATAGTTTAAGGGACAATACACCCAGAATCACCCCATTCTTCCTCCATTCACTTCATATCTCCCATGCCTACTATGTATCCATCATCCATCCTCACTTCCAGGCATCAAAAACCAATTTTTATGCAATTTTCTGACATCTATAGGGTTTTGGATTTCAGATTTCAGATTTAGTATTTAAGTAATATGGTTAGTTTTTATATTTAATATTAATTTGATTAAATATAATTAAATATTGATCAATTTACTAATAATAAGAACATTAAGAAATAAAATAAATGAAATTTTATTAATAGTATATATACTTTATTATTAATATTAAAATATTAATATTTAATTATTTTCATTTTTTTTTATAAATAAAAATTTATTAGTCAATTATTTGAAAATAAAATAATTATCTCGTAATTAATTTCTTATTAACATTAATTAAAAATAAAAATTAAAACAGATTAATAAAAATTTCAAAATTAATAATAAAAATTGAAATCATTATTATCTCAGCCAACCTATTTGGTTTTCCAAAAATTTCCATCCTTTATCTATTTATTTCCTCTCCGCTGCTCTTCTGTCATCATCATTCTCTCATCCTGAAGATGGATCCCACTTGGTATTCGAAACGTCGATTCAAAAATAATGAAACTGTGGATTCTCGGATAGTCTATAGGGTTTCCTGTAGTTACTACATGAGTTTCCTATAGTCCTACAAGATGTCCTGAAACACTATAGGAATGAAGTCCTGATTGGAAAATGATGATGTAGAAATATTCTAGGTTAAAAGAGGGGACCATATAGCTAACCACCTCTCATCCAACACAAACTCATTAGCATACCATCCTTTGTGTCCATTAAAATATGACTCAGAAAAATGAAAAAGAAAAAAGAAAAAAGAAAAAAGAGAGTCCAAGGGTCATGCCATGATTTGCCTCACTCACATACCACTCCAACTCCTCCATTGACATCCATACACTCCTAAATCACCACCCATTCCTCCTCCAAGTGAAAATTAAACAAAACATGATGAAAAAATGCAGCTTCCAGATTTCCTGTAGTAACTACAGGAAACCCTGTAGTAGCCTATGTTATCACATCAACAATTTCTCGATGCGTTCTCCTTCAACATCCATGGAAGTAAAGAGCTCCAACACCCCTGCATACATCATGACTTCTATCCAGAGCTCAACAATAGTATCAAATACTAGGCACCTGCACATAAGAACAAATAAGGCAACCACATCAACAGGAAAAAATATACAGAAAAGTGACCAAGGAAAAGCACTTACTTGAACAAAAGAAACATAGCAAATTCATCCTCCAACATGCATCCACCAAGCGAAGGAAGGCATGGGTATGACACCTCATCCAATTATTCCCTAACTACAATATGATAAAAGTGTAGGAATAAAAAAAAGTTCGATTTCATAAGTTGGACGTGGCTAGTTAACTTGGCCACCCTCAGCCCGAAAATAAAAGGTGAACTCCTACTCAGCATGACAAATTTCAATGTCACATCAAGGAGAATTATTTGAAAACTTGGTAGAGTTAAGTTGTGTTAGTGTGGGTGATGATTATGAGGGGAGGCTACTTGATAACTAACAGTGGGCCAATGGTCCCAAAGAGGAAATCTCGTACACTGCCAGCCAATACAACGCTCCAAGGAATCGACCATAGATAGAAAAATTTCCAAGATCTCATGCATCATTTGTTCATTTCAAGATCAGAGAAAACCAGGATGACCTCAGAGAACCATCAAGGAAGCAAACCTATTTCATCTACCCTACAAAAAATAGAACTAAAGGAAACACAAGGAGCTTTAGGAAGCATTGGAAATTCATAGGGAACTTTGCAAGGGGGTGCCTAGGGTCTAGATGTTCAACAATTATCCTCATCCAAGGTATCACAGTGAAAGGTATGTGGTCCATATCTCCTATTCTTTGAATTGATAGCTAGGAAATAAAAAATTTGAGTTTTCTAAGTAATTACGGTAGGCCTAGGGGTTTTAAAAGAATTGTACAAAGTTTGAAAGTTGTGTGGAGATAGAAAGAAATTGCAGCCATCCACCAATATTATAAACTCTAAGTCACCATAAAAACTAAGTCTAGCCTATCAAACTCCCTACTGTCATCCAACCATAGAAGAGACATGATAGGAGGGTTTAACAGAAGGGAACCCACAGATACATCTAGGATACACTTCCATCCCCCTGTGGTAGAAATATTTAGAAGGCATAACTAGTTGGGAATCTTTGAGCTGCTCAAAGGATATGATGATGATGTAGCTCAAGAATTTTCCATGGAACTGAAACCTCAGGCTAGAATCAGTGCTACTACTATGGTAAGTGGACTGGAAATTACAATTACTCCTGAGGTAATTAGCAGAATCACTACACTTCCTCAAGGGATGCCATGGAGAAAGGAGGATAAGGCTGCAAGTAATTTTGCAAAGAAAAACTTCTCCTTAAGGGATGAAGAGAAAATTGAGGACAATAATGGGATAGGAGAGGAAATCCTCCCCTATCCTTGGAATGAGGTAAGCTATCATATTCTAAAATATATCTCTTTTGAGGGGAAGCTTAATATAATCTATGGCTACCAATTTAGACTCCTCCATGGGTTGAGAGTTGGAGAAGAGATACCCATTGACAAAAGATTTAGTGTACCTTAGTTCTTGCTGCAATCAACAATTGACATGAGCCTAAAGGTCCAAGAGGGAAAACATCAACAATTGACATATCGTGGACTTATTAAGCTAATGCTAAAGGATGCCTTGAGTTTAGGTTTGAACCCCGTACAGAAATTACTTGCGTACAAATTCTAAAACACAGAAAATAAACAATGTGAGAGCATAACACATAAAACACATATACATAGAGATTTTCTCCTGGATCGCAAAATACCAGCTTGATTTTTCATTATGTTCCTTTCAATGTTATAATACATATTTATACATGCCGAAGCATCCAATACCATGGACTGAAAACCATCGTGTCTAAAACCATGTGAGAAAATCATGCACAAAACCATAGGTAGGTCTGCCCAACCTAATATAGGGTCCAAAAAAAAATTCCTTGGGGCATTGCCCTAGACCCTGTAGAGGGGGGCTACCCACCCCCCTCAAACCCCCTGTGACCCCCCCATTGTGCAATTGGTGCAATGAAGGGGGGGATCTGCCCCCCCTCTAACCCCCTGGTTAACTAAGTGGGCTAGTCGTGGAAAGAATATAATGAAACCCAACATTCTCCCACTTGTTGTTTTCTTTCCACAAGAGGCCACAAGAGAGCTTAGTCATTTATCTAGTCCTGCAACACCCATTGTTTCTCTACACCAAGAGAACTTCTCAGAGCTCACAAATTTTTTCAATGCATCTGCAATATTCTTCAAAGTGTCCACCTTTACCAGTAACACTCTTTTGTTTTCTATCATAACCCTCATAAAGTGATACTGAACATCAATGTGCTTTGTCTTTGAATGGTAAGCAGGGTTCTTTGCCAAGAAAATTTCACTTTGGTTGTCACAATTTATCCTTATAGCTCCCTTTACTAACCCCATACTTGAACACAATCTCTGCAACCAAACTGCTTCCTTGCTTGCATGAGTGGCTGCCATGTATTTTGCCTTTGTAGTTGATAGTGCCATTACAAATTTTGTCTTACTCATCCAACTGGCTACACCTCCAAATAGGTTAAACACATACCCACTTATAGATCTTCTCTGATCCCGATCTCTAGCCTAGTCTCCATCAACAAAGCCATGGATATCCAAAACTCTATCCAATCCCGCTCTTCCTTGGTAGCACAAACCATAATCACTAGTGCCACGCAAATACCTGAAAACCCACTTCACTTCTGTCTAGTGCACCTTCCCTAGTTTTGACATAAACCTGCTCAATAATCCCACTACATGTGCAATATCTAGTCTAGAACAGAGCATTGCATACATCAGGCTACTAACTGCACTTGCATATGGAACACGGGACATGTCCTCTTCCTCTTCTTTTGTCTTCACACCTACAAGAATAGGAACCTTCACTGGTTTACTATCCTGCATATTAAACCTCTGCAGTATTGTCTCGACATACTTCCTTTGGTTTAACTAGAGCTTCTTCTTTACCCAATCTCTTTTAATTTCTATGTCCAAAATATAGTTTGCAGCACCAAGATCTTTCATGTCAAATTTGGAGGACAATTGGGTCTTCAAATCCTGGATAATTTCTTTGTCATTTCCAACCAACAACATTTCATTCACATACAAGACCAGATAAATAACATGGTCACCAATTAATTTAAAATACACACAGTGATCTCCTTTTCTTCTAGTGAAGCCAAGTCCCCGTATAAATGTATCAAATTTCTAATACCACATCCTTGGTGATTGTTTTAACCCATACAGAGACTTATTTAACTTACATACTAGTTCTTTCTTACCCTTCACCGCAAATCCTTTAGGTTACTTCGTGTAGATCTCCTATTCCAGATCTCCATGAAGAAATTTTGTCTCCGCATCCATCTATTCTACCTCAAAATCAAAATCAACAACAATAGATAATAATAATCTAATAGAAGCTACCTTGGCAATAGGATAAAAAATATCACCAAAATCAATTTCCGGCACCTGGGAATAACCTTTTTCTACCAACCAAGCTTTTTATGTCCCCACCTTTCTGTATGCATTTGTCTTCTTCTTGAACGCCCATTTGATGCCAATAGGTTTCCTTCCAGCTGGCAACTCCACCAGATCCCAAGCCTCATTTTTGTGCAAAGATGCCATTTCATCAACCATGGCCTCTTTCCAAAGTTTTCCATCCTCTAAATCTACTGCTTCCTTCACAGTTTTGGGATCATCATCAGTAATAGATAAAGAAAAATTTGAACAGAAAGTAGATAGAATATACCTTTATGATTGCCTTCTTTCTCGAACTAATCTTCTTACACTAGAAGTTTGTGGCTCTTCATCTTTTGATTCCTCTTCTGCTATAGAGTTTGATTCTTCCTCCTTAAGCTCAAACTCTATCTTCTCAGGTTCCTTTGATGGGACTTCATGTTTAATAACATCTTTCACCTTTCTAAACACCACATCTCGGCTATACACAACCTTCCTTGTTACTAGGTTCCAAAGCATATAACCCTTTAAGCCATCCTTATACCCAATAAAGATGCACTTTTCAAATTTACTATACAACTTGGTTCTTTTCTCCTTTGGAACATGTACATATTCATCACATCCAAATACCCTTAGATGTGAAAGAGAGGGTTTCTTACTAGTCCAAACCTCTTGTGGAGTCTTATCCTCCAATGCTGATGAAGGTGATCCGATGACCAGGTAACATGTTGTCTCCACCGCCTCTGCCCAAAATTCTTGTCCTAACCTGGCACCACTGAGCATGCTTCTTGCCCTTTCCATCAACGTCTTGTTCATTCTTTCTGCAACTCCATTTTTCTTAGGTGTATATGGAGTATTCTTCTTATCATGCTATACCACACTTCTAACAGAATTCTTCAAATTCCTTACTATAAAACTCTTCCACCGTTATTTGTCCTCAGCACCTTTATCTTCTTCTCTGTCTGGTTTCCACCAGAGCCTTAAATTCTTTAAACCTATTAAAGACTTTATATTTCTTCTTAAGGGAAATATATCCATTTATTCTTTAAGAAGTCACCTATAAATGATACATAGTACACAGATTTACCCAGTGATGGAACCTTCACAGGTCCAAAAAAATCACTATGCACAAGCTCTAATATCTGTTTCACCCTCTTACCACCAGAGGGGGAAAACTTACCCAATTTCCACTTCCCATATATACAATTTTCACAGAAATCAAAATCCAGAGAGCTATTACTCATACCTTCTACCATACCTTTACCATGAAGTATTCAAAGGCCCTTCTCTCCAATATGTCCAAGCCTTTGATGCTACAACATGGTCTTCTCTCTAGAGACCACTAGATTTTTGGCTCCACTCTCAGGAACCACAAAACAGTTGTACAGAGTTCCAATTTGAACTCCTTGCATCAATACCAGTTCTCCTTGAACCATCTTGTAGGTATCCTTCTAAAACACTATTTTTACAACTGCATCATCCAGCTTGCTTATAGAAATTAGATTTCTAGCCAATGCAGGAATATGTAGAACACCCGAAAGTGTTCTAACCCTTCCACCTTGCAACTTCAACTTTACTTCTCCATGACCAACAATTCTAGCCTTCCTATCATACCCTAAGAAAACATCACCACCATCATATTTCTCATACTCGCAGGACCACTCTCTATGGGGAGTGAAGTGAAAGGATGCACCTAAGTCAATCAACCATGCCTCATGATCTACATGTGTACTTGAAGAAGCCAAGTACACATCCCCACCTTCATCCAAGGTGGTTTTCACCTCTGTAGAAGGAGCATCATCAGATCCCTTTCCTTTTTCAAGAGCTTTAGATATATAGTTCTTTTTGTAGTGCCCTTCCTTTCCGCATTTCGAGCAAACTAGCTTTACAGGTTTTCCTAGAGATTTAGATCTCCGCCTAGATTTCGATCTCCCACTCGATGACTTATTTTTGTTTTTGTTCTCATACCATCCTCATACAGACAAGGCATCACCATTCTGGCTCTCCATATTTTTCCATCTCATCTCCTCTGTTAGCAAGGATGAGACTATTTCATCAAACTGCAAGGCAGTTGCACTGCTACCTATTGCAATAACCAGACTATCCCATGAATCTAGTAGAGAACACAACAAACTAATGTACTTATCTTCATCTGAAATTTTAATATCAATAGACAATAATTGAGTTACCATAGTATTAAATGCATTCAAATGCTTTGTCACCAGGTCTCCATCTTTCATCCTCAGGTTATACAACTTTTTTTGCAGGAACAATTTATTGACTAGAGACTTAGATCGGTACAAAGTCCCTAACTTGTCCCACAAAGCCTTCACCGTAGCTTCCCCTTATATATTAACCAATATTGAATCTAAGACACATAATCGTATTGTGCTCTTAGCCTTCCAATCCAACTTCTTCCATTCTTCATCGGACACTCTCGTTGGTTTAGTACTCGGATCTACCATGATCCGTTGATCTTTATCTACCAACAGATCCTCCATCTTGAGTTTCCATAACTCAAGACTCTGACAATTAAATTTCTTGATCTCTATCTTTCCACTACTTGACATCTTCTTTCACCACCAAAATTGATCCCGTAGATCTCCCACTAAACGGGGTCTACCACAGGCCCAAGCGAAACCCCTTAGCAATAAAGGCGCCCCCTTGAAGCCAAAACAACTTCGATACCAAATGTATGTTTGAACCCTATACAGAAATTACCAGCGTATGAATTCTAAAACACATAAATAAGCAATGCAAGAGCATAACACATAAAACACATACACAGAGAGATTTTCCCCTAGATCCCAAAGTCGGGACTACTAGCTTGATTTTTCATTATGCTCCTTTCAATGTTATATTACATATTTATACGTGTCGAAGCATCCAATACCATGGACTAAAAACCATCATGTCCAAAACCATGGACTAAAAACCATCTCATCAAAAACCATCTGTGAAAATCATGCACAAAACCATAGGTAGGTCTGCCCAACCTAATATAGGGTCCAAAACAAATTTCCCTGGGGGACTATCCCAGACCCTGTAGAGGGGGCCTACCCACCCCCCTCAAACCCCTTGTGACCCCTCGGCTGTGCAATCGGTGCAACGAAGTGGGGGCTCCACCCCCACTCTAACCCCCTAGTTAACTACGTGGGCTAGTCGTGGAAAGAATATAACAAAACTCGACATTGAGCCAGTGAAGAATCCCTATTCAATGGTCCACATTTAGAGACATGGACAGAGAGGTTGTGATTGAAATACAAGCCCTTGAATATGATAGGCACAATACCTCTGGTGGTGAAGAGGAGGCATAAGAAGATGAAGAAGAACCTGAAGAGGAAGAAGAAGGAAAAGAAGAAGGAGAAGAGGAGAAAAGTGAAGAGAAAGAACATAAGGAAGAAGTAAGCCCTAAGGAGCCTACCAAGGAAACATAGGAATCTCCAAGTTTGTCTCACGAACCCACTGAGAATGAGGAAGTTGCTACCTTGACTTTCCTAAGCATAGCTGTCAAGTGAAAAGGGAAAAGACAGTGGTAGACTCCCCTACATTTCAAAACAAGAAGGAGCACCAGGATCAAACAAGAGAAGCCACAAACACCCACCAGGACTCCAATCATAATTGAGGACTCACCAAAAGAGAAAGAAAAGCCAATTTCCCTGTAAATAAAAGCTGAAGAGGGAACATCAAAACAAGCTTCCCCAAACTTTCCCATCACCTAAGTTAGGAGGCCTGTCATCAGGCCAGAATCAACAAAGCAAGACAAGGCTCCTTTAACCCCATTTCAAAAAGGGGAAATCCCTCTACAGGATGTTCAGATAGTCCTATAGGAAACTCTCTCAGCACTACAAGAAACACATAAAAAGCAACAAGAAGGAAATAAAGGATAGAGGGAAGGCAAGGAAGCTTCAACCCAAGTGCAGGAGGGGGCACCTTCTCAAAAGATGTCTAAGGGAGAGTTCCAAGAGATGCAAGAGCCTAGCTCACATCCCAATCTAAGCTCTTATTATAGATTCATTGAGGAAGGCAGAGTAATACCATAGAAATTTGCCATCACTCTATTCTTTGAGCTTGAGAAAGAGAAAGGGAGGACACATCGCTAGATGCAAATTTCAAAATCAAAGAAGGTAGACGATGTGGACCATATGGAAGAGAAACTACTAGAGATGGGTAGAGATTTGAGTAAGATAAGAGACAGGAAATGAATTATGAGATCTCAACTACAGGTAGAAAACATATGGCTAAGGAGGCAGTTACAGGAAAATGAGAGCCAATTGGCCACCATGGCAATCCTCTCCATGGAGACACTCTAGTGTAGGATGCCACCAAAATCATATGCCTTGTACCTCAAAGATCAATGCATGCAATTTCAGATCAAGACACTGGCACAATAGGGTACAATTCCTTTCCAATACTATAGGCAGTTCATTGAACTATGTGACAAGAGAACCCTAGAGTATAAGGCCAAGATATTTTAATTCTATTTGCACAACTTGGCCTTAATAGACTTGAATCTGTGGGACCACAATGCAAAGTTGGGGGACTTACAACTAATGGTCGTTGCATCATGGATGAGTCATGAGGAGACCAGGGCTAAGGAGGTAAAGAGGGTGTCCAAAAGAGAAGAAAGGGAGCCCCTTTATATGAGAGAAGAACAAATAAATTTAACGATTGTCATTAGTACCCACAAAATCATCGCTAATGATCCCCAACTTGCGCGAAGATACCTAGCTACATAAGAGAAAAAAATCACACATTGTGGGAACACCTTGAGGTTGTTAGGGAATGAAACCCAACAAGCATGCTAAAGGAGATGGAGCACCCTACCATACAGCCTAAGGATCATGGAGTATCATTTCCTTGAAAGGATGAGAGATGCACTAGAAAGGACCCCATTGTATAAGAATGCACTCCAGAGACTCAAAATCAATTGGATTGGTTTGAAACTCAGTCCACCCTTGCTATTGGGTATGCTAGAAGGTAGAAAGGAGGAACAGGAAACAAAGAAGTGGGAGGAAATAGAGATATATGAAGTGTTTAGCCACAAGAGGAAACTCCATCAACGAAGGCCTGGAATGTCAGAGAGGATCCAGTAGCTATGAAAGAGATGGACATAGACTAAGTTGCTTAAAGGATGAGAAACACTTTCAGTAGAGGAGTGATCATAAGGCTCATCAATAGGTAAATTATATGGGCCTTAATGCTACTCTCCAACTTATTAAAATCAACTTTTCTCGCATTTCTTCACATATTTTATTATATTTTTCTTAGTGAGAAGGGTAAAGGTGAGATGTTATGTCATGTGGCCTAATGTGCATTAATTATAGGATTTGGAGCAGTTTTACGCTAATTTAAGTGAAGGAACTTGAAGTAGACAAGAAAGAGGGATTTTAGGAGATTGGGTCTCCCTCCTTAACTCCTCAATAGCTTGAATATTCCTCCACTAGATCTCATTAGCTCAGAGCTACAAGCAGCCAGTCCCACCGAGTTCATTGGAAGCCAAGCCAGTGAGAGATGAAGACAAGCCAATCTCAAGTTTGACAGCCAAGCCTCCCTAATTTTAAGGAAGCTATTAGTTGCTTCAATTGCATAAATAAGAAGACCTGGGGACTCAATAGGATTCGACTTTTTATGGTAGCCAAGAGGAAATTTCAAGCTAAGATATTGTGAATGTTATTCTCATGATATTTTTGAAATTTTGATGATAATGGAAAGGGTTTCTTTGATATAGCACTGAGTTGACTCAAAGGGTTGAAGCTCTTTGGTTATGGACCAACCCTAGCAGTAGAGGTTCCTATTTTTGTACAAGTATTCTAATATTAGAATCATAGATTAGTTGCTGAAATTATCTCTACTTTGTTTAATTTAAAAGTATTAGAATGCTTGGTTATTTTTGTTTCCATTAGTTGGAGAAGTAGATCAATGGTATAATAGTGAAATAAAATTCTTTAGAAAATCTTTTTCCGGTGGCCTCATCCTCATCTTCCTCTTGGGATCATGGTTTGAGGGCCCCACTATCATAGCCCCAAAAATAGATTTATCTTTTGGTTATTACATAGCTTAGGGTTTCTTGTTGAGTAGATCATTGTTGATGATTTCTTAGAACCACCTGCAATTTTGATTCAGTTTCTTGAGTAAGTTGTATATTAGAAGGCATTCCTTTCCATAGGTTTAAGCCATCAGTCATCAATAAATTAGTTTCTCAAATTCAACTCATATTTTCCACATTTAGATAAAGTTGTGCATGACTGAAGAAAATAATATGTGTTGTTGCAAGAGTTGCTAATATGCAGGGAGGAACTCATTCCAGTAGCCTCATCTAAGTCTTCTCCACCTCTTGCCCAACCCTACCCACCACAAATTCAGATTTTTGTTTTGTAGCCACCGTGGATAGCCACCTTGAGCAAATCCAACCATCCTGAAGAGTTGGGATGATCCTTGGGTAGTGTGCACCTTCCCCATACCTTGGGTAGTGCGCACCTTCTCCATACCTTATTCCACCATCATACATCTTCCCAGAACTTTCTTTCACCTTCCCTACCTTCCTACAACTTTTAGCTAAGTGTCCTGTAGTAAACCAAGACATCCTGTAGTAACTACAGGAAATCCTGTAGCAACTACAAGAAACCCTGTAACAACCTATTTTAGACTGTTTTGGTTAGAAATGATGATCAAATATTAGGGTAGGCCTTCAACTTGACCTCCATAACCCTCAATTCCATTTTGGACTAGTTTTCCCATACCTTCCTCCCTTGCAAGATATCAGCTTGTTTAGCTTAGCATCTACATTTCTAAATTGAAAACTAAAAGGATCTTTTCTGCCATATTTAACTAAGTGCATGCATACATCAGTCATAGTAACGTTAGGATAGATTCCATGTCTACTTATTCTAGATATCTAGATGATATAATGCAAGGTTAAATTAGGTTGCTTCTACAAAGTAATGTTTGTTAATTCTTAGTTAGGTAATTTCATGTCATTCCATAGCATTTTCTATTCAGAACTTTCATTTCCTTCAAATAGGCAAGCATTTACTTGTTGCATCATATATATCTTTACATTCACTGTCAATAGTTAGCCTCTTTCTAGTCAATAGAAGTCTGCTTTGAAAAACCCTAGTGCTCTATTGGCCCAGTTGACAAGTGAGAAGAGTAGATTGCTGCATCGATTGTGCATATAGCATTGTCACCTCCAAGTTTTTATAAACCCCAGGTTGATAAAGTAAAGTTGGTCGCCATAGGAGCTATAGCATCCTTGCTGCAATACTGGGGCTCATCACACACATTTCATTTTCACACTCCCCACTCACATACCTACCTTTCTCCATCATCCAGCCAACAAAATAATCAAATTATGCCTCCTCACTGTAATGCTATAGGAGGAACCTATAATGTTACAAGAGGAGCCTATAATGCTACAAGAGGAGATTGAAATGATACATGAGCAAGATATAATGGGAAAAAGAGACCAAAGGGTCATACTTTCTTTAGGTATTGTTGAGAGATGTCCACCAATGTCAATTTCATTACCCATCGAATCCATCTAGTCAAAGATAGCTCAAATTTCCTCTTTGTCATGCATCTAAAAATACACACAAAACCTTTGTTTTCCATTCTTTCACCACCTACGCCACTTCATTATGATCTTAATCTCATCCTCATACCTTTCATGACTTGCCCTCAATTTTACATGTAAAATGAGGTTTTGAAAAAGGGGATTAAATGACTGCTACGGGAAGGAGACTCCTCATGTATAGTCACAACAAAACTCCTTAAAATTATTTTTTTCCACCCATAAAGAACATGATGGAGCCATTTCTAAAGTAGAGAAGAGTCACATCATCCTTAGGAAGCAGTTAATCCACTCCACCAACATCATATTAGACATAAGGAAGGGACCTACACACATAGTAAAGTTATTAGTCAAAATACCATCAAGTTATGAAGATCAGAATAGAAACAAGCAAAGAAAATCAACATCCTTAAGATCATAGTGTTATGAGATCCAACTCCAACATGCAAGCATCTCTAGAAATTCGATCCATACTTAGGATCAGGTATGAAAACCCTCACCTCTTGCCTATGCATATAATGATAAATTGCGTTGATAATCAAGAAAGGAATTTTACTGGGTTGGAGGTGGATGGTGAAGTTTCCCACCCTCGACTAGTAAACTCAAGTTCATTCAGTCACACATGCAACATAGAAATGTCAGCTCGAGTGAGTTGGTGATTACGAGGAGTGAGGTGATGATAAGGAGGAGCAGTGTAATGATTGCAAGGAGTGGGGACAACAGTTCAAAAAAGGAAGTTTGTGTATGAGGCATGTCACCAAAGCGCTCTGAGCCTTTACCACAAACGGGAATATTAAGTATTAGGCTCAAATCCATTTGCAGCATTGCTCATTTCTAGAAAAAAATAGTTAGAGAAAGGATGAGCTAGTGTTATCATATTGCCTAGGGTGCCTTTGAGTGGTTGCAAGTGTTGTAGGAGAATCTATAGGAGGAGTTATTGGAGGGTCTGAATTGCTACAGGAGGGAATTGAAGGGTGAAAGAGAGCCAAAATGACCCAAAGTTTTCCTCAAACCCTCATGCACATGAAAAAGCTATTTTGAAAAGGCGCAAGTGGCTTTATCCCTCCTTTTCCCTGTAATAGACAATTGAGCAGTAGTTCCTTTTGGAAATTTTTATGTAAAGGAAAGATAAGGACAGAAAAAAGAATTTATTTCGATATAAATTCTAGCATCATTCTCCTTCACTAATAAAAAGGAAGCTTAATATTATTTCTACGACTAAGATTTCTTTGAGGAAAAAATTAAATTCACACCTAAGTAACACCAAGAAGAAGCAATAGAATAAATGGGGGAGGATTCAATAGAAGAGAACCCACAAACAAAGAGAATTCACCAACACCCTCCTATAGTAAACATTTTTCTAAGACCTCAATGGATGGGTTTCTTTTAATAGTTGAAAGGGTATGATGATGACATTAGTTAAGAATTTTACATGGCACTACATTCTCTATGAGAAGATACTACCACTACTATTCTCATAGGACTGGACATCTCTTTAACTCCTGAAACCATAAATAGAGGGACCACCTTACCGTTAGGGACTCAATGGAGCAAGGAGGAGTAATAAGAGAAAGGCTACCTTACCCTTGGGATGAAGTGGCCTAGCACATTATAAAACACATGTCCTATGAGGGGAGGTTGTGCATCGTATATGCCTATAATTTTAGGCTACTCCATTGGAGGAAATTTCATCCTAAAAGTGTCCATGAAATATTCATGTACATAATATGTAAACCAATCAAAATCCTTTAAATTTAAAAAGAGGTACATGTAAATATTTTGGAAGGAAAATAAAAAAACTACCTTCTCTAATTGTTTTTTGGCTTATGTCCTTATAGGTTTATTCAAATTTCAAGTGTAGACACTCCTTGGATGCATACTTAAATTCCACATTCAACAAGTATTCATTATGCATGCTTCTAAGGAGACCCACATTAATAAAAATTGAATATACATTCAAAAAACTTATTAAACACACGTTTTTAATGTATCTTCATTTTTTGTCAATGTGGTCCTTCGCAAAACTATGCCTAATGGGTGGTCATTGGATGTAGAATATAATTTCGCTTGCAATAAGTATCTACACTTGAAATTTGAGTAAACCTATAAGGAGATAAGTCAAATATACAATTAAAAAAACTAGTTTTCTTATTTTCCCTCCAAAATTTATAACTCTTATTTTATTATTTTCCTATTATTTAATTATTTTTCCTTAGGAGGCCAATTTTATGTTGATATTCTATCCAATACAAGAGTTGAGATTCAAAGAAGATTTATCAATCGAAAAAAGACTAATTGTTCCCCATTTCCTCCTGCAATCAATCATTGAAATGAGCCAGATGGTGAGGGAAGGGAAGTGGTGGGCTCCAATATTGCAGCGATAATGTTGCAACTCCTGGGACTCCCTTCTTTACTTTTATCAACCCGACAGTTCGTAACAAACTTGGAAGTGACGGTGCTATATGCACAAGTACTAGCTCTTGTCGTAGGCTGTCACTTGATCAACTGGCACAAGTATGCTAGGAGCTTAAGCCAACTTCTATGATCTCTTAGAAAAAGCTTTTAACTGTGATGGACAAAAGCTAACTCAACAGAGGCTAATCTATTTGCAGAAAGAAGAGGAAAGCTAAAAGGAAATGCAAACCCTAGCAAACCCTAGTTTTACCGACTAACCCTACTGGTGCAAGAAAATGGATGAAAGCTGAAGAAATGGATGCCATTGACTCTTGGAAAGGTAAAGTGCATGTAACTAAGCTACTTCTGAAGTGAAATCTGAAAAGGAACATCTTTTTGTATTTTGGAGTAACCTTGTAGAATTATTATGCATGTGCTTTAACTATTTTTTACTGTGCAGAGGTTGATTGGCGAAAGGAAATGGGGTAGGCGATTGCAGGAGGTTGGGAAGGTGAAAAGAGGGCCTAAGGGGTCCCTAGCACCCTTCCAAAGAGTTTCGTAGTGATCAGATCTAGAAAAACTGCTCACGTGATCTTCTGTAGGAAGTCTGCAGGGGTTCTACAGGATGTTCTGAAAGAGGATTTTGGAGAGTTGATGGTAGAAAAATGGAGGAAAAGTGGAAATGGAGGTTGGATGAGGATGTGAAGGGGTCTAGGACCTGGTGAATGAGGCTGAGGAGTGATTAAGGTGATTGGATTCGTTCCCGGATTGAGGAAGTAATGCTGCACTAGAATGTAGAAATTAGGGCAAAGTGAGAAAATGTGGCAAATGAAGGGCAAGAATTTGAGTTAGGGGATGGAGTAGGTTGTATTGATGGAGGAATGGTAGGTAGGGAGGTATCACAAGTGTTCTGCACATTATTTTCCAAAACTAATCAAACAAAGACTAGAAAAACCAAAGATCTAGCTATTTTGACATAATTTGACCTAAATACCAGAAATCATGATGGACAGAAGTTTATTGGCAGAAAATCGTATAAGACAACTATGAAAACCAAGCAAGAACATATCTAAGCATGTAATCACAACTGATATCAACTTTCCTAACTAAAAATATAACACTAGCAATTGCAGGAAAAGGCAAAAACAATGTTTTTGTGGTAGCAAGTATGCCTTAGTCTTAGCTCATGGTCCCAAGGAGGGAGAGATGAGATCAAGGATTGCTTGATGGCATTTTTCAGATCTTTTTCTTTACCAAACTATCAAATCAACTTGAAGCATGAAAATATAATTTAAACATAAAAAAAAAACCTAAGTAACAAAACAAAATTTTAACCTAAATAATAGTAATTATTCTCTGAATCCAACACAGACACATAGAAGTGCACAGAGGAGGTACTAGCACTTGGGTTGGGCCCAACCCCAAGAGCTACAACCTCCTAAGAAAGACTAGAGTTGGTGCAAAGCTGGATTCATCTTTATTGATAAAAAAAAAATAGTTACATCCCAAAAACTGTCTACAAGAAAAAGCTCGAAAATGTGCTGATACAAAGCTGCACTAAAGTGCAAAAGTAGACTAACAAAATGACTAACCTACTGACTAAAATCTAACTACAATCTAACTAAAATCTGACTAACAACTGACTAATTGGATTGAGGCTCTAAGACTTCTTATTTATACAAATTGAGGACCCCAACATCCCTCCTAAACTTTAGGAACTCGGCTGCCAAAACTTGTAGTTAACATTAGTCCTACTTGACTTGCTTGGCTGCCCCTTGTGCTCTGAGTTTTTGATGGAGAATTTGAGGTAAGGACTTATACATGAAGGGGACACCATCCTACAAATACTCTCCCTTGTTCTTCCACAAATTTGGCTGCCAAGTGCTCATTAAACCTTTGATTTTGTCTCAAAATTGACTAAAAATCTGCATAAAGCACACATTAGACTTTTTGGCATAATGACTAACCCAATTCACTCTATTAGCATAAATATAATAAAAAACATGCAATAAACTAATGAGAATGGTGGATTAAGTCGAATTAGGAGGCTGAATGAGCCCATATAATTACTCATTTTTGGGGCTCATCATCACCCCCCTACTGAAGGTGTTGCTCATCCTTTGAGCAACTAATCCATCTCCTCATCCTAGATGGCCCTGGTGGCCTCCCTGTCATCCCAAGCTTCTGAAGTGGTTTGCTCATGTGTGTCATAAAATTCTGCCTTTTTGTCCATGTCCTTCCACTGCTCCTCCTATTTTGCTTGTTTGAATTCTTGTGCTTTTCATGACCTTAAAATACATGGAGGCCTACCTTTTTCTCTTTTCTTTTTGTTTTGTAGGTGTGTTTAATGGAACAAGCACAACTGCTGCTTCTCTTGCCAACATTGCAGGGGATTTCTCTTTCTGTTGTTCTTTTCCTTCACTTCTTATATAAATCTCTATGCCCCCTATTTCTGCTTGTGTCCCTAACATCTCAAGGTGTGTCTCTTCTTCCTTTTTTTCATCTTCTCTTGTCTTCTCTGCCTCTGTTAGCTTTGCTTCCTCACGCTTTATTTTGGTTTTCTTCTCATCTTGTTTAGTTTCTGCCTTCTCTGCTTTAGTCTTTTTCTTTTCTGTTCTGGGTCTTCCTTTTCATCTTCTGTTTTGATTTCCTCCTCTGTTTCAAGTTCTTATTTATCCATTTTGGTCTTTTTCTCTTTTTCTATCTTCTCCTCATCTTCCCCTGTCATATTTCTAAAATTCTCCCTATCAGGATGTGTAGTGACTGCTGAAAATGTTCATGTGAGGAGGGAGGAAACAAACTTTCAAAACTGGAAATAGAGAAATGGTTGAGGTTTGTCTTTCTGGAATCAGGAATTTCTCATATTCTTCTTTTTCACAACATAAATTTGCAATTTTTTCTTCAAAATGTTTCCAACTTGAATTTGCTTCTCGGTTTTTGAGAAATATCAATACTTTTGACAGAACAGAGAATATTTATAACACAGTGTTTTTTTCTTCAGAGAGTGGACAGTCTTGCAAATTTGGTTTTCCATAGGTTGGCTTCTATGGTTGCATCCCTTTCTTCAGAAGGATGTGAGAAAGAAAAAGGCAGATTTTGGATGCAGAGCAGAAAAACGGAGAGACTGTGTAGAACTCAGAGAAGGAAAAAAACACAGGTAGACTTTTAAGCTTCACTTTCCTTTATTTCAACCCAATACTGTGTTTTTAATCCTCCACCTTATATAAATATATCATATGTAGAGCATTTTCCTGAGCCTACCTCTTTTCAAGCTCAAATTTTGACAAAAATCTCAAATTTTCTGGCTGCAAAACTGCTCTCTGCCCTTCCTGTAGAAATCTTCATGTAGATAGTGTTCCTGTAGAATGAAACTGTGCTTCCTGTAGAGCCCGATAAGCGGGAGATTTTCAAAAAAACAGGCAGAAATATGGCGGAGGACGACTGGTTAGTTGATCTAGAAGTGGTAGATGCGTAATCTAGTTGAGAACGTCATGAAGGCATAGTGAACAAAGAGTGGTGAATGCGTTAACTAAGATGTCTTTTAACTGCTAGCATGATTCATGGTGAGGAGATGAGGTGGCCGGATGTACGTTTGCCCCATCCAGACTACAGTGTTGTTATGAAACTGTATGCTGCTTTCCCATAATCAATTCCATCAATTACGTTGGAGTTTAAATAGCCACCACTACCTGTTTTCAGTTTTCTTCCTGAGATGGTTGAGCACACATGCCGATTGTACCAACTGAGTGATGTTTGAACTAGACGAGGCATTGTCTGAATTGGATGAGGGTGGCTAGTTAGCTGGCCACCGATCTTGTTTAATCACAACCATCTCACTATCCACGCAGTTCCTAAATTACATTCATGCAACAGAGGAACGAATTTAATCATGTACCTAGAAGTCAAATGCATTTGCTGTGAAGTGTTGTGTCCTTTCCTTCTGCTACATGCCTTTGTTTCTGTGGACGCATGATGGTTTGGTTGCTGATACGTGGCTATTTTTCTTGTGTAGGTATCCTCTAGCTGGATGTAAGCTGCAGGAGTCTATTTCAACGTTCATATTTGCACCCTCATGCTGCTGATGCTAGATTTTTGCAAGATAGCGACTTGTTTTGTCCATAGCTCCCAAATGATAGACCGGATTGACTTGAAACTTTCTGAGCATATTTCTATCATATTATGCACCTCCCATAGCAAAATCATGGTCAATGGATGCACATATTTTGAGAAAAACTGAAAATGGCTAAAGGTGACAGAGGTCAATTCCTCGGAAACTGTGCACTAGAATTGGCTGAAATTGCTTGGGCATGTTACTATTACCCATATGCATCTCCCCATGAAACAGGTTTTGAAATGGATGCACGGATATGGAGAAAATGCAAAAATGGCTGAAGCTGATGGAGGTTTATTTCTTGGAAACCGTGCACTGGAATTGGCTAAAATTACTCGAGCATGTTTCCATCATCCCTATCCAACTCCCCAAAAAATAGTTTTTTAAATGGATGCACGGTTTTCAAGTTAGGGAAAAAACAAATTTATGCTCTATGTGTTTTTGTATCAGAGCATTTTGCAATTTTTGCACATTAAGGGAAAAAATGAGCTTGGGCTGTAATGCAGACTTAGGTCTCAGCTGATGAGGAATATAGATGGAGGGTAATAGGTATGGTGAGTGAAAAACTGCTGCTTGATTTGTCATTAAGGATTTTTTGCTGGTAGTATGAAGAAAACCAGATTTCTGTGTGTGAATGTGCAAGAACATAAAAAAATGAGTGCAATGGAGGTGTACGGAGATGGAAAAAGGTGACATATGGTGATGGATGGAAGCAGGGATGTTTACAAGCCTCATGGACAGATTCCCAACCTTCGAGTCCTCCTTAGAGATCGATCTTGGCTTGTTTGTAGGCTCTACAGTATCTCCCCGTAGAAGACATAGAACTTCTTGTAGAAGACACAGGACTTCCTGTAGAAGGTGAAATCTCAGTCCGAATGAGACCAAATCTTGGGAAAGGGTAGTGGTCATGGAGGAATGGATTGTGAGGGATGCTTGCAGCCTAGTGCTGACCTCTGTCTTTGTTTTATGTGATCCTCCTAACCTGCAATGTCCTTCCTGCAACCTACAATTATTCAACAGAAATTAGGTTTATTTTTCTTTTTCTCTTTTCTTCTTTCTTTTTCTCTTTTTTTGAAAACAACTAGGGTGCCTCATGGAGGTTTTCACCCTAATTGCATGCCCTGGGCACCTCCAAGGGAGGTTTTCACCCAGAGATCTTATTTTTTTTACTTTTCTCTTCTTTCCAACCCATTGGCTACCTCATGGAGGTTTTCAATCAATGAGCCAATCTGAGGCGCCTTCGAGGAGGTTTTCACCTTAGATTTTTATATTCCTCTTATTTTCATTTTTTTTTTTTCTTTTTTCTTTTTTCCT
>APFE030415811.1:0-13370 GCA_000404065.3 Pinus taeda
AAACTGCAGATAAGTACAGACCCATAGCTTTATGTAATGTGGTATACAAGATAATATCCAAGGTAGTGGCCAATAGACTAAAACCTCTCCTTCCTTCTTTAGTGTCAAAGGAACAATCAGGTTATGTGGAGGGTAGACAGATTTTAAATAACATTATTCAAGCCCATGAGGTGGTTCACACGCTTACCAGTAAAAGGCAGGCGGGGATGATCATGCAATTGGATATTGTCAAAGCGTATGACAAGGTGAATTGGATTTACATCAAGAAGGTTCTCACTGCTTTTGGGTTCGACCACAACTAGGTCAGATGGGTCATGGCTCTCGTGACTACTTCCAGCTTCTCAATTTTGGTGAATGGCTCTCCCTCAGAGATCTTCTTTCCTCCTAGAGGCCTCAGGAAGGGAGACCCGCTCTCTCCCTTTCTTTTCATTCTCATGATGGAGGGACTTGGAAGGTCCATTAAGCATGCCAAGGCAATGGGCAAAATCAAAGGGCTTCAATTATCTGAGAATGGTCAAGCTCTGACTCACCAACAATCTGTAGATGATACCATGCTGCGAGAAATTCCCAAAGTCAATGAAGCTTCAGCCTACAATCAAATCGTGAAGGAATTTGCCATGGCTACAGGTATGGAGGTCAATCTCTCTAAGTCAAAATCTTCTTCTTAAACATTAACATTGCTATTCAGAGAAATATTTCAAGAATTCTTGGCTTCCAAAGGGATTCCCTCCCCACAAAGTATTTGGGAGTTCCTCTCACAGCCACACCAATGCACAAGAGTATGTAGTGATTAGGTTCAATAGATAGAGTATCCTCGAGGTCTCTGCAAGGTTCATAGTTTATCTTTGTTGTGTTTATTGGGCTTATTAGTTTGAACACACATTGAATTTTTAAACTATGATATAACATAAAAAATATTTTGTTCAAATTTGTGATCGCGAGAAATGATAGGAGGAGTGCGGAGATCTAATATAACCACCCAATAGAGATGTTGAAAATATCAACAAAGAGACCTAGTGTGCGCAAGATTTGAGAGAAGGAAGACAATGTTCATGTCATATGCATCATAATCTCTTGTTGATATTTTGTAGCCCTCCATAAGAGTATTAAGAATGTAAACATCATTCCCAAGTATGATTGGCGAGGTGTGCTATAAACGAAAGCAAATATAGCGAGGCGGCTAGTATCCTCCCATTATTCGTTGAATGAATATTGTTTGAGTAATGTTGTGACACAAGTCTTTGTAGGTAGGTGCAAAAAATGCAAGATTGATGGTTGTGTGCTATATCTCGACTATTGAAAAGATGCAAAGTTTGTTCAAATTTCTCCAATGCATTAAGTGAATGTTAGATCCTTCACATAGCCTTTGTCCCAACTCTATGAAGACAACATCAAGGAGTTACGTCACAATCTGTGGAAGAACGTAATGGAGTTTTATTGTGACATTCATAAAGCCGTGTGATTGAGGTTGGGATATGATTTCTTCGGAAATGGCTCCACTCTTGCGGAGAAGAGGGAGGTGCAATTTTTTGCCAATAAAATAATATATTTTAACCCATCGAAAAGAATATTATTCCCGGTTTTAGAAAAGCCGGTGATTACCCCCAATACCATAGTTTAGAAATATTGTCTAGGAGAGGCATATAGGTGAGTAATCATGGTATGCATGTGATTTCTTGTATTCCGCCCCAAAAGAAAACTCAAGAACATAAAATAGAGATTACACATTTGTACAAAATCCTTTGAAAAGAGGCATCCGGTCATGGTGCTTGTCTCTTGAGGAAAGAGAATGTGTATCAATGATAAAATCGGTATTGGTGTGGATGCTATTAGAGTTATTGAAAACAAGTATTATGTTGGAAAGAAGACCAAAATGGATATAGCCTAGCAATCCGTGAGCAATGTAGGAATTAATAACATGCTTCTTTTTTGCAATGTGATTAGGGAATACCATGACCTCTAGTCAAATGCCACCATGTTATACTTCTTTCCATGGAAAAGTATGTGGAAGATGGAAGAAGTGAGAGGAAAAGTATTGCAATGTGATTGATGGATGATTGGAAGGAAAATAAAGGCAGTTATAGCTAGAAAGAGTTGTAGGTATTGGATGTATGCCTTTTATAATATTTTGTTTTCTAAAAGCACGGAGGAAAGGCACAAGGTTATGTATGAAGGTGCCTCTTAAAACATGGTTAGATTATTGGATCAATTGAAGTTTGTTAGCATTTTGAGTGATATTGATAGAGAACAAGTTAGTTTGTGGTAATATTTTTTGGCATTTGTGAAAGAAACATATTGAGCACAATGAACTAATGTGCAAGTGAAAAATTAGTTGGAATTGTCTAGTGTAAGATAAACTTGATGATGCAAACAAATATTCTTAGTATATGCAAGTCTCTAGAAAAAAATAAAATGCACCAATATAATATTAAACTATTCCATTAAGCCAACCATTTTATATAGTACATTATATTTCTCAACTTAATAATATCATTAAAAATAAATAACCTAATCCTCTTAAACTTTATCATATTCATGAGCAAATAATAATAATTAAAGAAGAAATTAAAACATTAATATCAAAGCAATATTTTAATTATATATATCCGGAGGTGAAGGGTGATGTTGGTGAATTTTGATTTCAAACTCAACGGCCCCATTTCAAATTTTTATAAAAGCTATGAACCGCCTCACCTGGTGCCAGCCTGTCGGATTCCAAAATCTTTAGGCATACGAAATGAAATCCCTAAAACATAAATAGCCCATCCAATCCTGCGGCATTAGGTAGGGAGGTTGTACAGTTGAAGCGAGGCGAGTATGGGCATTCCGTCCTTACGACAGGAAAGGAATGCGTAGAGGAGCCAGGCATGTGGGCGTTGTTTTCTAGCTTCCCTGATTATGCAGGAATGCGTAGAGGAGCCATGCATGTGGGCGTTGTTTTCTAGCTTCCCTGATTATGCAGGAATGCGTAGAGGTGCCATGCATGTGGGCGTTGTTTTCTAGCTTCCCTGATTATGCCTTTACATTTGGCATTGTTCCATCTGATGCTAACGGTGGAGCTTCACAATCAGCCGACCCATACCAGTGCGTGGAATTTAATTTGTGAGTTGCCTGAGAGAGAAGAAATCAGATTTGTTAGATGTTTTTACCAGTTTTCTGGTTTGTTTTTTTGTTGTTTTTCCAGCATGGCCATGCTTAATTGAATAATTGTTACTGTGTCCGTCTTTCTGGGTTTTTGTTTGTTTTTCTTTTATTTTAGAATTTTTATTTTGGCTTGGTTCTGGTTTTCTCTTTTCAATTTGGGTGGAGAGGGAGAGGAGATTGGATCTAGTTGGTTTGGGTATTTGGGTGGAGAGGGAGAGGAGATTGGATCTAGTTGGTTTGGGTTAGGAGGGAGAGGAGTTTGACTCTAGTTGGTTGGGGTTAGGAGGCAAGAGAATGCTAAAGAGAAAAGAAGAGGACATGGGATCCCACTAGGACAAGGTATGCACCCTTTTATTTTTTATTTGTATTTTAAGATGGTTTTGTAATGGATCATCTGAATTAATTGTGTGTGTGCTTGGATCATTTTATTATCCACATTTGTCTTCCTAATACTCCTTGTTTTGGCTTTGTGTTTGCAGTGATATAATTACGGATTGATATGGGTCTTTTCTATTGCAGGTGAAAATCTAAATTATGGCTTTCCTAATTGACAATTTATTCATAAATAAAACTGTTATAGTTTTCCCTTGTATTTACACAACTCCATGTAATTCCATGTAAAGATAAACCCAATTTAAAGAATCCATGATATCTGATGCTTTGGATTTGTAAGACTGTATTTAAGAGCTGTCAATGTTCTTGGATAGTTACAGGTTTATTTTCTTTTATAATGTTCGTTTTTAATAGAGCAGAGTTATATTTTTCAGCATGCTTTTGTTTTGCTTTTGCTTTTAGAGAAACCCGGTAAATTTTAAATCAATGAAAACCTTTTAAAAAAATTTAGGTTTATCAGGATTCGTTCAAAGATATGGTCTCACACAACCCCAGTTGGCATAGCTATGGAAACAAATCCTTGCGTGAGGGTAAGAGCTCTTGGTTTCTCCAAGGCAATGCGGCCCTGTTCTGGTTTTTGTTTTGTTCTTGTCTCTGCTGCCCGGTAAGGTAATAGGCTCTGCAATAACTTCCTGTGCTGCCCGGTAAGGTAATAGGCTCTGCAATAACTTCCTCTCCTTCATGCCTCTGCCCCTGCCCACTGCTGCTCAAGGTTTTGTCAGAGGGACAACGCTTTCTGTGGGGCAATAGGTCTTGTGATTTGTGCTAATGAGTAGTTTAGGGTAGGCACTTTTATTTTGTCAAAGGTTGAAGTAAAATTGCTGCCTCCTTGTTTGAAATGAATCTCTTAGAAATGGTGTCATACAGGTTTAGCATTCTTTATTCTCTCTTGATCAGTATACTATGAACATTTTTGTGAGATAGCCCATACAAGTGTGTTTTCTATTTCTGAACAATTTTGTGGAGGAGGTAGCCCATATTAGTGTCATTTTTGTGAGTTTAGCCCATATTATTAGGGGTTGCTGATATTGTGTGAGAAAAGAGAGGATATTTAGTTGTTCAAGACTTTCTATTAGCATGCATAACAATATATATTGCAGTTTATTAAGTTTAATTTCATGTGAAATGAGTGGGGAAATTTATAAAAGCCAAATTTCTATTCTGTGTCCCATTTATTTATTTTGAATTGGATTTGAAAGAATATTTAATTAATTGTATTTTGTATTTATTGTATCAAGATAAAATGGTTGTTAAACATTAACCTTCTTATGATATGAAACATGAAACAGGTGGACTAAGGAGGAGAGCACACATGGAATATTGTTTAACAAAAGAGTAACATCTTTTTGGTGAGTTGGAAGGTGAGAAGAAGTTCTGCACTAGAATGTAATCAATTCATGTATATAGACCAACAGAATAGCAGTTAGATTTGAGAGAATATTTAGGTGATCGTTTTTGTTTTTATTAATGCACACTAAAATTGCTACTAAATATTTAATTCTCTTGTGATATGAAATAGGTATGTAGAAAATGTTCTTTACAAGAGTAAGGTACTGTGCCAGACAAGTACATGGAGAGGGGAGGTTGATGGAAGGTCCAAGTCATATAGGAGTAGCAAGTAGATGATGTGTAATTGGTTAATACAATTATATTATTGTTGATGTAAACATAAGAAAACTATATAATAGATATATAGTCAAGCATTTTCTTTTTGAGAGGGGCTTGCCCCTTCTCCCATCCTTCATGGATAGCCATGACCAAAGCTATCATGGAGGAGTGTCTGTGTTTTTATTGTGTTTATCATGCTTTGTGGTTTAGTTTTTATTTTATTATTATTATTTTTCTATGGCTTTGGTTTTTAAAATTCTAATCCATCATTTTATAATAACAATTTTTTAAATTATTTATTTTGAACATTAATAATATTTTTTTTACTTTTTTAATGAAGTGATTTTTTTCATAATAATTTCATAATGAAATTGCTAACAAAATATTACCTTGAAATTTTTACTGCACTATTTATGTAAAACCTTTTGATATATTTAATGTTCAACCTCACATTTCAAAATTTAATTTTTGCATTTTAAAACTTGGATTTGTAGAGATTTTATTTATTTCAAATTTCCTATCTCAAAATTTAAATCTTAGCACATTTAAATAATAACAATTGTAAAATTACATTTAAAAATTTCCATGTTTGAAAAATTTGCAATTGCATTTTTAATAGAAACTAATCTTCAAAGTTTTAAAATCTATACATGAACATTTTTACATGCCAACCACATTTATGAAAATCAGATTTAAAAATTTCAATGTTTGATGACTTGGGACACTTGTACTATTTAATCTTGAATTCCACTACTTAAAATTTGATGCTTATACACACATTTACATGCTCCAATGACATTCATTTGTGAACTTTCTACAACCTAAAATCTGATATATCTAATAAACTAGAACATTATAAAGAGAAAGCTTAAATCTAACATTATAAACCTAAGCTTAAATCTATATATTTGTGTTGTGTTGTATCCTCTTAATGTCAAATGTTATGTTGTTGCTGTTGTGTTTGTGTGTATAAGGTGATACACATAACACTCTTTGTTTTAAGTTGATTTAACCATTCAAAAATTGATGTTTGAGAAACACATACTTTTATTGCATTCATATAATATTTAATTTCTAATTTGGTTTTATCAAAATAATTTAAATGCTTTTGATGTTCTACACTTCTAATAGTGTTTCATTAATTGTATGTTCAACTATAATTTGTTCAAAAACATGTGATTTTTGTATGAAATTTTCAAATATAATGATTATACTGTCATCAATTTGTATTTCAATATATTATAATGATGAGTTTGAGATGGTAAATTTGTATTTCAAATTAATTTACATCCATTTGGACTGCATTGTATGATGTAAGTATATAATTGTAAATTGAACAATAATTTTATGAAGAGTTTGCTCTTTTTTCTTTTCTTTTCTTTTTTTTTAATATGGGATGAATTTTTAATTATAATGATCCTTGTTTTTTGTTGATGCATTTTTTTTTATGTTTCAAGTGAATCTACATATAGATCGCATTTTTTTGCCATCTATACATGAATTTCTAAATTTATTTTGTACTTTATGACATTTTATTTTATAAATTTTTGAATCTTCCATTAAATATTTAAATCTCAAATTTTAATTAAACTAATTTATATTTATAATATAATGTATTTTAAATTAATTTGAGAGGTTGCATTTTAAATTCCACCCTAACATTTTAAAACTTAATAGTGTATTTTATATTCCATATTATAAAATTTCAATTTTTAATACATGTTAATGACAATGGGAAAATGGAATTTAGAATTATTTTTTGATTTTTGACAAGTCTCTACAAATTAAAATTCTAGATAATTAATAATAATGAACTTTCAAAATTTGAGCATTTATACAAACACTTTTCAAGATGTACATTTAAAATTACAAAACACATAAAAATTAAATATCATGAAAACACTAAAAATAAAAATTGATGATTTCAAATTCTAAAATTTATATAAAACTAAAACTTTTAATTTATATGTTTTGTTATATTTAATTATATTTAGTGTGCTATGTTGTACCATGTTAATGGTTTATGTAAATGTTTTGTTGTTTGCATTTGGTTATGGGTGTAAGACTGTGTGTTTTTACAAGAGTTTAAAATAATGTAAGTGATTGGAAATTTAATGTTTGAGAGAGGAGAACATTTACAAAAATTGTGTATTGTGTTTGTATGGTGTTAGAAATTTATATTGTATATTAAAACTATGGTGGTGAATTTTTATTGAAATGTTTAAATATTGAATTAATTACTTTGTGATTTTTGTATGGGATATTATGTGTATTTTGAATTAATTTGAACAAGTGTGTGAAGTTTGTGCATTTTAAAATGATTTAAATACATTGAAATTTGATGCTTGGGGGAGTGACTTGTAAAGAAAAACTAAGAAAATGTATTTGATTGTATGACATCTAGTTCTATAATTTTTACAGTTGCATATTAAGCTATGCTCTCACCAATATTTTCAGATTTTTCATTAAATGTTTAGATACAATAATTAACACTTTAGGATTTTACAGTAGTTCAAGATAATACAATTACTTAGAGATTTGATGTTTGAGAGACATGGACATTTAAAAAAAGGTGTATTTTGTTTGTATGATATTATAATTTTATATTGTATATTAAACTATATTTGTTTATAAAAAAAATGTGTTATTTTTTTTAAATGTTTAAATTATATGTGTGAAATTTGTGTATTTTAAAATAATTTAAGTGCATTGAAATTTGATGTTTTGAGGGTCTCACTTGTTAAGAAAAATGTATTTGATTTTATGACATTTAATTCTAGAATTTTATATTGTATATCCAACTATGGTTTCCCTAGTTCTTTCAAAAATGTTTAGATATAATAACTTAACAGCATGTGTTTTACAATAGTTTAAGATAATGCAAGTACTTGAAAGTTTGATGTTTGAGAGAGATGGACATTTAAAAAAAAAAAAATTGTGTATTGTGTTTGTATGTTATTATAATTTTATATTGTATAGTAAACTATATTCGTTGATAAAAAAAAAAAAAAAAAATTGTGATATTTTCTTGTAATGTTTACATTTTTAATTAATTCTGTTGTGATTGTGATTTCTGTATGGGATATTATATGTATTTTGAATTAATTTGAATATATGTGTAAAATTTGTGTATTTTAAAATAATTTAAATACATTGAAATTTGATGTTTTGGGGGAGTAACCCATAAAAATAAAAATAAAAATAAAAATTGTATTTGATTGTATGACATTTAATTCTATAATTTTAAATTGCATATTCACCCATCTTTTCCCCAATAGTTTCATATTTTTCATGAAATGTTTAGATATAATAAATTAACATTGTTTGTTTTACAATAGTTTAAAATAATGTAAGTACTTGGAAATTTGATGTTTTAGAGACATACCATTTAAAAAATTTGTATTGTGTTTGTATGATATTATAATTAGTTCTTGTATGTATTTTGTATGACACTTTATATGTATTTTGAATTAATTTCAACTTAAAATTTGTGTACTTTAAAATAATTAAAATAAGTTGAAATTTGATGTTTTTAAAAAAAAAATTAGATATAATAAATTAGCAGTTTGTGTTTTACAATAGCTAAAAATAATGTAAGTACTTGGAAATTTGATGTTTGAGAGATAAGCATTTAAAAAAAATATATTGTATTTGTATGATATTATATTGTATATTAAACTATATTTGTTTATAAAAAAAAATGTGATTTTTCCCTTAAATGATTAAATTTTGAATTTATTGTACTCTCATTTTTGTATGCTATGTTATATGTATTTTGAATTAATTTGAATACAGGGGTATGATTTGTGTATTTTAAAATAATAAAAATACATTGAAATTTGATGTTTTGGGGAGTGACTTGTAAACAAATAAACTGCATTTGATTGCATCACATTTAATTATATAGTGTTAAATTTCATACTCATTTAAGCTTACCCCATAGTTTCCTATTTTCGTGAAATGTTTAGATATAAAAAATTAACACTTTGGGTTTTACAATAGTTTAAATTACTGTAAGTACTTGGATATTTTATGTTTGAGAGGCATGAACATTTAAAAAATTTGTATTTTGTTTGTATGATATTATAAGTTTATATTGTATATTTCACTTTATTTTTTTATAATAAAAGAAGTGTGAATTTTTATTGAAATGTTTAAATTTTTAATTAATTATGGTGTGAGTTTTGTATGCCATTTTATATGTGTTTTGAATTAATTTGAATACATGTGTGTACAATTTGTGTAGTTTAAAATAATTTAAATACATTGAAATTTGATGTGTAGGGGAGTGACGTGTAAAAAAAATTAAAATGTATTTGATTGTGAGACATTTAATTCTATAATTTTAAATTGCATATTCAAGGATGATTTCCCCAATGCTTTCCCACTTTTCATGAAATGTTTAGATATAATAAATATATAATTTGATTCTTTTAATTAAAATTATTTGTTTATAGATATTAAGGACCATTGTTTTATCCCCTCATGGAGGTGGATATCAAGAGTACCCATAAGGTTGGGAGGCTTTCTCACCACCCCATTGCTTCATATTTCAATTCAAGAGGGTTGGTTGGGTGGCCAACCCACCCTATTCACCAAACTTGTGAGCATTTCTTATTAAGCTTAAGAGTATGGCAAGTCTTCACTCTTGTCTCTATCACCTGATTTTATGATGTGCTACATAGTTCCCTCCTATTAGGTGGTATTATTTGTGGGGACTTTCAACATGCCCAACAAATTTCATGTGGCCACTAGGAATTTATTTTTCCATTTTTCACCTTTTGCCAATGGTTTGGTTTTGTTTGTGCTTTGAACTAGTCTATGTATTAGTAGTTTGGGGCTAGAGATGGCCAATTAATGGGTAACTTTGACTCTGTCAATCAGACTTGTAACTTGAAATCGTGGCTTCTTCTAGAGTTGGTTTTCCGCTCCCTCTCTTCAAGTTTGGAGTTAGTGCATTTAACCATCCTTTTGGTGCTCACATTTCTATTGGTCTTGATTTTATTGGATTTAGTGAAGTGTGTAGCACAATGTTTAGGAGTAGTTGGGGTTACCCACTAGTGCTTGTTGGAAATGGCTTGAAGCTTTATCCTACCCAAGGTTTTCCATCTAATCCTTGTTACTATGTTCTAATGTGATCTGCATTTTTTTTCCTTGTGTTGTTAATAACAAGTACAACTACCATAGAATTTTCCCACCAGGTTCCCAATGGAGGAAAGTTATGCGTGACTCCAAAAATCCAAGGGAGGGTTCAATAGTCTTATCAAAACTCGGGTGGTATAAATTTATTTCGTAACCGGATCGAAAGGGGAACACGAGCGGTGCATGGAGAGGCTAGTGCTCCCCCAAAACCATCGCCCAACTTCACATGTAGCCTTCTTCTCTCCAATCACAGTGAAGAAACCTCGTGCCATAGGGTAAATATTCAACGCTTCCCTCGAAAGGGGCTTCCATGTCTTAGAGATACATTTAAGCACATCCACAAGCCATGCCCATAACCCATAAAACATGCAAACCAAACCATTACTTGAAAAATATTTTTCATGGTCTAAAGCTTCCTCATCTAGAAGAATGTAGAGAGAAAAATTATCTTGCACCACTGGAGGACCACAACTAGACTTCAACATAGAATTGTACGAAAATGAAGAAGAAATAGCCTTATTGCAAGCTGTAACTGCAAAAGAAAAATATTTATTTGCCAAATCACGAGGATTCACCATTGAACTATGTGCAGAAAATCCATGCAAATAGAGCAAAGATTGGGCGGCTAGGCTTTTGGGGGAAACCCTAGGCACCACAAGGGATTCGAGAGCTCTTTCCATTTCGAAAGATATATGAATATTATTATAGCCAATATATTCCCTTCCCTAATTAAATTCATTTTTTAATATATTATAATGGTGATTTTTTTTTTATAGTTTATTCTTTGGTGATAAGATTCAAAAATAGTTATTTCATTTTGTTTGTGTGATTTTATATTATATAAAATATATATCAATAAATATAGAGCTCACTTTCTTTGACTTATGTTTTGAGCAACTTCCCTCAACAAGGATTGGAATTTAATGGGCAAAATGTGAGTCACAAGGCATTTTGCCCGTATTTGACGTTCAAACATTTTGCCTAAGTGTTTTTCCTCATGTGTTATAAACTTCACAAAACACATTTTTGATGGTTTATTATTTTCCTAAAACGTTATTAGTAGTCCATACAAATTTGTGTTCCACTTTGGTTGGTGACTGTCACGGTGTCAGGTGTAAAAACCATTTAACAGTTTGGGCTTACGAAGAATGGAAAAATCAATGTTAGGAACTCTTGATGCAATGTAAGTCATGGCTCCATTGGTCATGTAATTTATTGCTTGCAAAGCGAGTTTGACTATCGTGTCGAAGGGTATTTCACATCCATTTATTCACGGAGCATGGATTAAGATTGTAAAGATTAGGCAAGCATTAATGTTGCCTATATGCGTGCCTCTCTCGTGACTGTGACTGAGAATGATATGGAGAGGGATTGCTACATGTTAGTATGGACTATTAGGCTTTGGATAAGGGCTCTCCTCTTTTTTGCATAATATGTGTATATTGTAATTCCACACTATAGTCACCTATGAAATCTAATCTGTGAAAAGGAGTGGAGGAGGCGTAAGGTCATGGTGGAATTGGTCATTGACATCTCTTAAAAGCATCAAAATTTATGTTTGATATGCATATTGACACATTGCGAATTCTACGTATACAACTTTTAGCTCAGAAACTTACGTAGATTCATGTCAAACTCGGGTTTAAATAGGTATTTTTTGATGTGAGATTGTGAGACTTCATGTCTCATGTATTCATATGATATGTATTGTTCTCCGGGGCTTACTGAAAGTTGATGATTGAAAATTTCTTTTAGCTTCAGAAATTGATGGGGTTACAACAAGGTTTGATCGATTGAAACCTTTTATTTATTTGAATGGTGCCACCTTCACAACCATTTGAAATATCAAAATGCTTCTTGTGTTCATTTTCATAAAATACATACATATATATATATATATATATATATAAAGTGGTAGGATTGTTGAGCTAGTTGTAGAGGCTAGCAATAGAAGTGCACATATATATATATATAAAGGGGTAGGATTGTTGAGCTAGTTGTACAGGCTAGCAATAGAAGTGCATATTTCTATGATACAAGCACCAATTTTTGATATGAGAGATGGTGTCCACATCCTTTGAAAACAAAACCCTAAATGAAACTTCTAAAATATGATACCTTAACAAGTAAGACTATTTTTACTCAATAATCCTCCGTTTTCAAATGGAATTGTGTTTTTATTAAAAGAAGATTACATGCTCATATGTGAGACATAGGAGAGAGGAGATGGTTTATGTATTGTGTATATTAGCTTAGAATTGATTCATCTTACATCGTATATGATTAGAATAGACATTATAAAAACAATATATTATTCTCTCGCTTCTCAATTGTGTGTGTGTGTGTGTATAATTTATATCGTTTTGGGTTCGAAAAAGTAATTGGAGAAAACAATGCTTGGGTTCACATACCTAAATCATTGAGAGGAGAAGCCTCGAAGCATGTAAATTTGCATAGAGATTTTTCTTTTAGGTCCTCCCAACATAAATTAATTATGAGGACGTTTAAAAAATAATTAAGAATCTCAATCCATATATGCCGAAGCGATTCAGTGAAGGAGAACTCAAACCTTTTCCATGGAAAAGAAAACTCAATTTTCCACATATTTTAATCGAATTAATTGATTATATGTGTAGGACTATAATCATGTAAATATGGAAATTAAAATGACCATACTAATTCTATTTTGCATGATTATCTTTTCGCAATTCTCGTTCAAATGTAGAATGACTAAGAAAGCTTAATTGAGTTCAAAATTATATGTTGTAAAGCTCCTCAAACATATGTGTTGATCTTTTTTGCTAGAAGAGTTGAACTTAAACCACTCTTCCCTTATAAACAAGTATGCAACCATTAGCCCTAATAACTCCAAAGGCCCATAAATCCTAATACCATTAACTAATGATCTTATTAAACACAACGTTGCTAAAGTAATGGTTTCTAATGGTGGACTTCATGGTGAATGGTTGTATACTTGTATATAAGGTGGCATATTTTAGTCTAAAATCAGCCATTATCATTCTTTACCTAAGCCAACCCACAACAAATCACTTTAGGTTGTGTATTTGCTTTACTTCTCCTCT
>APFE030415813.1:0-12198 GCA_000404065.3 Pinus taeda
GTGCCACTACAGATTGTTTCTTACTCAACCAACTGACTGCACCTCCAAATAGGTTAAACACATACCCACTTGTAGATCTTCTCTGATCCAGATCTCCAGCCCAGTCTGCATAAACAAAGCCATGGATATCCAACACTCTGTCCAATCCTAGTCTTCCTTGGTAGCACAAACCATAATCACTAGTGCCACGCAAATACCTGAAAACCCGCTTCACTGTTGTCCAGTGCTCCTTCCCTGGTTTTGACATAAACCTGCTCAATACTCCCACTGCGTGTGCAATGTCTGGTCTAGTACAGACCATTGCATACATCAAGCTACCGACTGCACTTGCATATGGAACACGGGACATGTCCTCTTCCTCTTCTTGTGTCTTGGGACACTGTTCAACAGATAACCTCACGCCTATAGGAATAGGAACCTTCACCGGTTTACTATCCTGCATATTAAACCTCTGCAATATTGTCTCGACATACTTCCTCTGGTTTAACCAGAGCTTTCTCTTTGCCTGATCTCTTTTAATTTCCATTCCCAAAATATAGTTGCAGCACCGAGATCTTTCATGTCGAATTTGGAGGACAATTGGGTCTTCAAATCCTGGATAATTTCTTTGTCATTTCCAACCAACAACATATCATCCACATACAAGACCAGATAAGTAACACGGTCACCAATTAATTTAAAATACACACAATGATCTGCTTTGCTTCTGGTGAAGCCAAGTCCCCGTATAAATGTATCAAATTTCTGATACACATCCTTGGTGACTGTTTTAACCCATACAGAGACTTCTTTAACTTGCATACCAGTTCTTTCTTACCCTTCACCGCAAAGCCCTCAGGTTGCTTCATGTAGATTTCCTCTTCCAAATCCCCGTGAAGAAATGCTGTCTTCACATCATATTCTACCTCAAAATCAAAAGCAGCAGCAACAGATAAAAGTAATCTAATAGAAGTTACCTTGGCAATAGGAGAAAAATAATCACCAAAATCAATTCCCGGCACCTGGGAATAACCTTTTGCTACCAACCGAGCTTTGTATTTCTCCACCTTCCCTTCTGCATTTGTCTTCTTCTTGAACACCCATTTGCTGCCAGTGGTTTCCTTCCAGCCGGCAACTCCACCAGATCCCAAGCCTCATTTTTGTGCAAAGATGCCATTTCATCAACCATGGCCTCTTTCCAGAGTTTTCCATCCTCTGAATCCACTGTTCCTTCACAGTTCTGGGATCATCATCAGCAACAAGACAAAGCAAAGTTTGAATAGAAAGCAGATGGACTATACCTTTTTGGCTGCCTTCTTTCTCGAGCTGATCTTCTCACAGCCGGAGTTGTGGCTCTTCATCTTCTGATTCCTCCTCTGCTACAGAGTCTGATTCTTCCTCCTTTAGTTCAAACTCTATCTTCACAGGTTCCTTTGGTTGGACTTCATGTTTAATAACATCGTTCACCTCTCTGAACACCACATCTCGACTGTACACAACCTTCCTTGTTACTGGGTTCCAAAGCTTATAACCCTTTAAACCATCCTTATACCCAATAAAGATGCACTTTTTAGATTTACTATCCAACTTGGTTCGTTTCTCCTTTGGACCATGTACATATGCATCACATCCAAATAGCCTCAGATGTGAAAGAGAGGGTTTCTTACCAGTCCATACTTCTTGTGGAGTCTTATCCTCCAACACTGATGAAGGTGACCTTTTGACCAAGTAACATGCAGTATCCACCGCCTCTGCCCAGAATTCTTTTCCTAACCCGGCACCACTGAGCATGCTTCTTGCCCTTTCCATCAACGTCTTGTTCATTCTTTCTGCGACTCCATTTTGCTGAGGTGTATATGGAGTAGTCTTCTGTCGTGCTATACCACACTTCTTACAAATTCTTCAAATTCCTTAACTGCCAAAACTCTCCACTGTATCTTTCCTCAAAACACCTCTTAGCTTCTTCTCTTATTGTCTGGTTTTCCACCAGAGCCTTAAATTCTTAAAACTTGTCAAAGACTTCAGATTTCTTCTTAAGGAAATATATCCATGTATTCCTTGAGAAGTCATCTATAAATGATACATAGTACATAGACTTACCCAGTGATGGAACCTTCATAGGTCCAAACACATCACTGTGCACAAGTTCTAATATTTGTTTCACCCTCTTACCACCAGAGGGGAAACTCACCCAATTCTACTTCTCATATACACAATTTTCACAAAAATCAAAATCCAGAGAGCTATTACTCATACCTTCTACCATACCTTTACCATGAAGTATTTGAAGGCTCTTCTCTCCAATATGTCCAAGCCTTTGATTCCACAACATGGTCTTCTCTCCAGAGGCCACTAGATTTTCTACTCCACTTTTAGGAACCACAAAGCTGTTGCACCCATCAACAACAGTGCTACCTTGCAGCTTGTATAGAATTCCAATATGAACTCCCCACATCAATACCAGTGCTCCCTGAACCATCTTGCATGTATCCTTCTCAAACATTTTTTTTGCACCTGCATCATCCAGCTTGCTTACAGAAATCAGATTTCTGGCCAATGCAGGAATATGCAGAACCCCTGGAAGTGTTCTAATCCTTCCACCTTGCAACTTCAACTTTACTTTCCCGCGGCCAATGATTCTAGCCTTCCTATCATCCCCTAAGAAGACAGCAAAGCCATCATATTTCTCATACTCGCAGAACCACTCTCTATGGGGAGTGAAGTGAAAGGATGCACCTGAGTCAATCAACCACGCCTCATGTGTACTTGAAGAAGCCAAGTACACTTCCCCACCTTCATCTGAGGTGGATTTCGCCTCTGCAAAAGGAGAATCATCAGATTCCTTTCCTTTATCAGGGGCTTTAGATTTATAGTCCCTTTTGTAGTGCCTTTCCTTTCCACATTTCCAGCACACCACCTTTACAAGTTTTCCTGGAGATTTAGATCTCCCTCTAGATTTAGACCTCCCACTCAATGACTTTTTTTTTTTCTGTTTTGGGACCGTCCTCGTACAGATAAGGCATCACCATTCTATCTCTCCATATTTTTCCGTCTCATTTCCTCCGTCAGCAAGAATGAGACTATTTCATCAAACTACAAGGTAGTTGCATTGCTACCTATTGCAATAACCAGACTATCCCACGAATCTGATAGAGAACACAACAAATTGATGCACTTATCTTCATCTGAAATTTTAATATCAATAGATGATAATTGACTTACCACAGTATTAAATGCGTTCAGATGCTCTGTCACTGAGTCTCCATCGTTCATCCTCAGGTTATACAGCTTTTTCCGTAGGAACAGTTTATTCACCAGAGACTTAGATTGGTACAAAGTCCCTAACTTGTCCCACAAAGCCTTCATCGTAGCTTCCCCTGATACATTCGGCAATATTGAATCTGAAACACACAATCGTGTCGTGCTCTTTGCCTTCTGATCCAACTTCTTCCATTCTTCATCGGACACTCCCGTTGGTTTAGTACCCAGATCTACCGTGATCCACTGATCTTTATCCACTAACAGATCCTCCATCTTGAGTTTCCACAACTCAAAACTCTGATCATTAAATTTCTCGATCTCTATCTTTCCACTGTTTGCTATCTTGTTTCACCACCAGAATCGATCTCGCAGCTCTCTCACTGAACAGGGTCTACCACAGGCCCGAGCGAAACCCCTTAGCAACAAAGGCGTCCCCTTGAAGCCAAAAATAGCTCTGATACCAAATGTAGGTTTTAACCTCGTATAGAAATTACCTGCATATGAATTCTAAAACACAAAAATAAAATTATGCAAGAGCATAACACATAGAACACATATACACAGAGATTTTCCCCAGGATCCCAAAACTAGGACTACCTGCTTGATTTTTCATTATGTTACTTTCAATGTTACAATACATATTTGTACATGTCGAAGCATCCAATACCATGGACTGAGAACCATCGCGTCCAAAACAATGGACCGAAAGCCATTGCGTCCAAAACCATGGACCGAAAGCCATTGTGTCCAAAACCATGTGCGCAAATCATGCACAAAACCATAGGTAGGTCTGCCCAACCTAATAGAGGGTCCAAAACCAAAAATTTTCAGGGCGCTACCCCGAACCCCATAGAGGGGGGTTACCTGCACCCCTCAAACCCCCTGTGACCTTCCGCCCCGCCCCGCTACATAATCAGCGCAACGAAGGGGGGGCTTTGCCCCCCTTCTAAACCCCCAGTTAACTACGTGGGATAGTTGTGGAAAGAATATAACACAACCCAACACCATTCAGAAAAGTTGTTGTTATGTCATTTGATGAATATTCCATCCCATTGTAGCAGCTAGTGAAACCAAAGATCTTATAGTAGTATAACTAGTAGTAGGTGCAAAGATTTATTCATAGTTTATACCTTCCCTTTGATAGAAACCCCTTGCAACAAATCTAACTTTATATTTATCTATACTTCCATCAATCACATGTTTTATTTTCTAAATCCATTTTGAAGTGACAACTAATTTTTTCTTTTGCCTAGGAATGATTTCCCAGACTCCATTCTTCATGATGGATTGATATTCTTCTTGCATTGCCTTCTTCTATTCTTCTTGATGAGCAACTTCTTTGAAAGTAGTCGGTTCAGCTTCCATCAATTTTGTTATGTATGTTGCATATCCTGAATATCTTTTTGGTCTTTTCTTTCTCTAAAAGTTCCTTTAGCAGCTCCATGACCTTCTGCATCTTCAAGAGTATCTTTCAACCAATTTGGCCTCTTCCTTTTTTGAGGTATGATCATAGGTTGAATCGTTTCACTTGGTCCTTCACCTTCTTCTTCTTAGTTAGGATTTGTCTCATCATGATGTTTTACTTCTTCAAATAGTAGTGTATCTTTGTCATCATAATCAATTGGAATATCCTTGGATGTTTTGTAGGCATGATTCTCGACAAATATAACATCCATGCTTACTTAAATTTGTCTTCCTTAATGTAGATTTTATATGCCTTTGAAGAAATATTGTAGCCAATGAATATCCCTTTGATGATTATAGAATCTAGTTTATTTCACTTATCCTTTGGAACATGGATGTATGCCGGACAACCAAATATTTGAAGATGGTCCACACATGGATTCTTCCCTGTGAATGCTTCTTTAGGTGTCATATTCTCAATAATTCTATGAGGACTTCTATTTTGTATATATATTGTTGTCAAAGTTGCTTCACCCCATAGAAACTTTGAAAGATCTTTATCAAATACCATAGTTCGTATGCATTCTTCAATTGTTCTATTTTCCTTTCTGCAACTCCATTTTGTTAAGGATTGTAAGGAACAATGAGCTCCATCTTAATACTTGCTTCTTTACAATATGCAACCGATTCTTTTGAAGTGTATTCTCCACCATTGTTGGATCTCAAGGTTTTATCTTTCATTCGGTTAAGGTTTCCACTTCAGATATAAACTCCCTGAAATTTTCAAATAATTCATCCTTTGACTTGAGAAGGTAGAGCCATGTCTTTCTAGAGTGATCATCAATGAAGGTCACATAATAAATATGGCCTCCAAGTGATTTTTTAGACATAGGCCCACACACATCGAAATGAATGAGGTCTAATATATCTGTAGACGTAGTTTCACTACTAGTGAAAGGCTTCCTTGTATTCTTTTCCAAAGAAAATCCCTTACATACTCCTTCACAATTTTCCTTGATGTTAGGGATGTCATTTACCATTTGATTGAGAGAGGGAATGATATTGTAGTGTATATTCCCATATATTATATGCCATAGTTCGATGGGCTTGATTTCCATGTGAACTGGGGTTTGAGGAGATAGTGTTATAACTCTATATAGTCTTCCTTCACAAACTCCAACAACATTTTCCTTTTCAATGCTTGAATCCTTTCCCCAAACCAAGGCTTTACCATCTATAAAAGAAACCCTATCTCCTTTATCTTTTAAACAAGAAATTTGAAAGTAAATTCTTTTTCAAACATGGAACATAGAGTATATTTTTGAGGTGTAGCTTTGCTCCATTCTCCAGCTTCAAAGATGTAGATCCAAGGCCCTTGACTACGTAATTGTTATTGTCTCCTAGCTCCACTACATGATATGATTGTTCATTTGATAGAGTATGAAGTTGTCCACTTTCTCCTATCATATTTCTTGATGCCCCACTATCAATGATCCATGCATTATCATCATCAAGAGTACCTATAAGTGCATCTAAGAATCCTTCGCTTTTTACCTTCTTAGTTAGGTTGTAGAATATCCTTCCAATCCAGCTTCCTGCAATTCTTATGATATTTAATCCCATCTTTAAGTAGCTTGCCATAGAGGGAGTATCCTTTCCTTTTAAGCCAAAAAGGTGATATCAAACCTTCTTTGACCTTAGCTTTGATACCATGTTGAGAAATCAATGTTAATAGTAATTACGGGTTGATTCTTCTTCTTTGATAATTACTTGTGAATTATGTTGCCTTCATTTACTTCTTTATTATATTATGTTTCATCAAGAAATTACCAATTTATGTGTATATGAATATCACAAGAATAAGAGAGACAAGATGTATGCGGATAGCCAAGGAAAAACCCCTATAAGGGGAAAACCCAGTCAGAACTCTTCCTTTAGTAGATTCAATGACAAGATGAGATAGTCCAAGACACTTTTGACATACACACATATTTCCTCCAATCGCCAAGTCATACCTTCCTTCTTCTTCAAGTGATGTTCTCTAGTAGCAACTTCGACTTAGAATTTTGACCTAGAAGTAGTAGAACTTTTGTCTCCCCAATAGCAGAACTTCGACCCCAGATACATAAATTTGACATGCAATAGAGTTCATAATTTTGGTCCAACAAATACCCCATTAAATTCACACGTGTGAGAGAATGACATCCCAAATCTTCGACTTTGTCTTCTTCTTCAATCTTATTCCTTCTCTTGGAATTTCACACCTTTTTTGTCTCTCTTTCTTATGTATCGAACTTGTTAAGTGAGTGAGCAAATGGTCGAATTTTCCTGTCTATATATAGCCTCTTCTGGTGGTCGAATTTCCCTAATGTAGGTTGACTTCATCATAATAGGGCTAACTTGGTGTGGAGGTGTCAAATCACATATTTGACTCAAGAATAATTCTTTTTACGTGATACAAAATCCCAAGAAGGGTCCAATAAAATGTACAATGACTCTATTGAATCAATATAAAACCTAGAAGCCTAAAATGGAGGCTTTAAACTATAAACATGATGGCCCAAGCGTGAAACCAATGCTTTAATAAGTCATTATAAATTTTAATTTAACAAATAAATTACATTATACAATTATGAAGACTGAACCTAGTTACATTTTTCAACAATGGAGAATATGACACGTAAAAAGATCAAGGTGCTTCATACTGACATTGGAGGAAAGTATACAGATAAGGGCTTCACAGGGTTCTGTGTGAAGGAAGGCATCAAGAGAGAGTGAATAGCTCCAAACAACCCTCTGCGGAATGGAGTTGCAGAGCAGAAAAACATAATGATTATTGGGGAAGCAAAGTCGATGTTATATGACCAGGATATGCCCAAATTTTTATGGGCAGAGTGTAGGTTTAACCCCGTACAGAAATTACCTACATACGAATTTTAAAACACAAAAAATAAACAATGCGAGAGCATAACACATAAAACACATATACACAGAGATTTTCCCTTGGATCCCAAAACTAGGACTACCAGCTTGATTTTTTCATTATGTTCCTTTCCATGTTACAATACATATTTATACATGTCGAAGCATCCAATACCATGGACCAAAAACCATCGCGTCCAAAACCATGGACCAAAAACCATTGCGTCCAAACCATGTGCAAAAAATCATGCACAAAACCATAGATAGCTCTGCCCAACCTAATATAGGGTCCAAAAACAAAATTTTCCGAGGCGCTACCCCAGACCCCATAGAGTGGGGTTACCTGCACCCCTCAAACCCCTTGTGACTCCCCCCACTACGCAATCGGCGCAACAAAGGGGGGGCTCCGCCTCCCTTCTAACCCCCGAGTTAACTACGTGGGCTAGTCGTGGAAAGAATATAACACAACCCAACATTCTCCCACTTGTTGTTTTCTTTCCACAGGGGGCCATAAGAGAGCTTAGTCATTTATCCAGCCCTACAACGCCCATTGTTTCTCTACACCAAGAGAACTTCTCAGAGCTCACAAATTTTGTCAATGCATCTGCAGTGTTCTTCAAAGTGTCCACCTTTACCAGCAACACCTTTTTGTCTTCTATCAGATCCCTCACAAAATGATATTGAGCATCAATGTCTGTTGTCTTTGAATGATATGCAAGGTTCTTTGCCAAGAAAATTGCATTTTGGTTGTCACAGTCTATCCTTATAGCTCCCTGTACTAACCCCATACTTGAACACAATCTCTACAACCAAATTGCTTCCTTGCTCGCATGAGTGGTTGCCATGTATTTTGCCTCGATAGTTGATAGTGCCACTACAGATTGTTTCTTACTCATCCAACTGACTGCACCTCCAAATTGGTTAAACACATACCCACTTGTAGATCTTCTCTGATCCAGATCTCTAGCCCAGTATGCATCAACAAAGCCACGAATATCCAACGCTCTGTCCAATCCTGGTCTTCCTCGCTAGCACAAACCATAATCGCTAATTCCATGTAAATCCCTGAAAACCCGCTTCACTGTTGTCCAGTGCTCTTTTCCTAGTTTTGACATAAACCTGCTGAATACTCCCACTACATGTGCAATGTCTAGTCTAGTATAGACCATTGCATACATCAGGCTACCAGCTGCAATTCCATATGGAACATGGGACATGTCCTCTGCTTCTTCTTGTGTCTTGGGACACTATTCAACAGATAAATTTACACCTACAGGAATAGGAACCTTCACCGGTTTACTATCCTACATATTAAACCTCTGCAATATTGTCTTGACATACTTCCTTTGGTTTAACCAGAGCTTCCTCTTTGTCCGATCTTTTTTAATTTCCATGCCCAAAATATAGTTTGCAACACCAAGATATTTCATGTCGAATTTGGAGGACAAGTGGGTCTTCAAATCCTAGATAGTTTCTTTGTCATTTCCAACCAGCAACATATCATCCAACATGGTCACCAATTAATTTAAAATACACATAGTGATCTGCTTTGCTTCTGGTGAAGCCAAGTCCCCGTATAAATGTATCAACTTTCTAATACCACATCCTTGGTGACTGTTTTAACCCATATAGAGACTTCTTTAACTTGCATACCAGTTCTTTCTTACCCTTCACCGCAAAGCCTTCAGGTTACTTCAAGTAGATCTCCTCTTCCAAATCCTCGTGAAGAAATGTTGTCTTCACATCCATCTGTTCTACCTCAAAATAAAAAGCAACAACAACAGATAAAAGTAATCGAATAGAAGTTACCTTGGAAACAGGAGAAAAAATATCACCAAAATCAATCCTTGGCACCTGGGAATAACCTTTTGCTACCAACCGAGCTTTGTATTTCTCCACCTTTCCTTCTACATTTGTCTTCTTCTTGAACACCCATTTGTTGCCAATGGGTTTCCTTCCAGCCAGAAACTCCACTAGATCCCAAGCCTCATTTTTGTGCGAAGATGCCATTTCATCAACCATGGCCTTTTTCCAGAGTTTTCCATCCTCTGAAACTACTACTTCCTTCACAGTTTTGGAATCATCATTAGTAATAGATAAAGCAAAATTTGAACAGAAAGCAGATGGACTATACCTTTTTGGTTTCCTTCTTTCTCGAACTGATCTTCTCACACCCGGAGTTTGTGGCTCTTCATCTTCTGATTCCTCCTCTGCTGCAAAGTCTAATTCTTCCTCCTTTAGCTCAAATTCTATCTTCTCAGGTTCCTTTGGTTGGACTTCATGTTTAATAACATCTTTCACACCTTTGAACACCACATATGGGTTGTACACAACCTTCCTTGTTACTGGGTTCCAAAGTTTATAACCCGTTAATCCATCCTTATACCCAATAAAGATGCACTTTTCATATTTACTATCCAACTTGGTTCGTTTCTCCTTTGGAACATGTACATATGCATCACATCCAAATACCCTCAAATGTGAAAGAGAGGGTTTCTTACCAGTCCATACCTCTTGTGGAGTATTATCCTCCAACACTGATGAAGGTGATCTGTTGACAGGTAACATGTTGTCTCCACCGCCTCTACCCAGAATTCCTGTCCTAACCCGGCACCACTAAACATGCTTCTTACCCTTTCCATCAACGTCTTGTTCATTCTTTCTGCAACTCCATTTTATTGAGGTGTATATGGAGTAGTCTTCTGTCGTGCTATGCCACACTTCTTACAGAATTCTTCAAATTCCTTACTACAAAACTCTCCCCTGTGATCTGTCCTCGGTGCCTTTATCTTTTTCTCTGTCTGGTTTTCCATTGGAGCCTTAAATTCTTTAAACTTGTCAAAGACTTCAGATTTCTTCTTAAGGAAACATATCCATGTATTCCTTAATAAGTCATCTATAAATGATACGTAGTACACAGACTTACCTAGTGATGGAACCTTAACAAGTCCAAACACATCATTGTGCACAAAATCTAATATATGTTTCGCCCTTTTACCACCAGAGAGGAAACTCAACCGATTCTACTTCCCATATACACAATTTTCACATAAATCAAAATCCAGAGAACTATTACTCATACCTTCTACCATACCTTTACCATGAAGTATTCGAAGGCCCTTCTCTCCAATATGTCCAAGCGTTTGATGCCACAGCATGGTCATCTCTCCAGAGACCACTAGATTTTCTGCTCCACTTTCAGGAACCACGAAACTGTTGCACCTATCAACAACAATGTTACCTTGCAGCTTGTACAGAGTTCCAATTCGAACTCCCCGCATCAATACCAATGCCCCCCAAACCATCTTGCAGGTATCCTTCTCGAACACTGTTTTTACACCTACATCATCCAGCTTGTTTACAGAAATCAGATTTATAGCTAATGTAGGAATATGCAGAACACCCAGAAGTGTTCTAATCCTTCCACCTTGCAACTTCAACTTTACTTTTTCGCAACCAACGATTCTAGCATTCTTGTTATCCCCCAAGAAGACATCACCACCATCATATTTCTCATACTCGTAGAACCACTCTCTATGGGGAGTGAAGTGAAAAGATGCACCTGAGTCAGTCGACCATGCCTCATGATCTACATGTATCCTTGAAGAAGCTAGGTACACATCCCCACTTTCATCTGAGGTGGTTTTCGCCTCTGCAAAAGGAGCATCATCAGATCCCTTTCCTTTATGAAGAGCTTTAGATTTACAATCCCTTTTGTAGTGCCCTTCCTTTGTGCATTTCCAACACACCACCTTTACAGGTTTTCCTGGAGATTTAGATCTCCCACTCGATGACTTATTTTTGTTTCTATTATGGGACCGTCCTCGTACAGACAAGGCATCACCATTCTAGCTCTTAATATTTTTTCGTCTCATCTCCTCCGTCAGCAAGGATGAGACTATTTCATCAAACTGCAAGGCAGTTGTATTGCTACCTATTGCAATAACCAAACTATCCCACAAATCTTGTAGAGAACACAACAAACTGATGCACTTATCTTCATATAAAATTTTAATATCAACAGATAATAACTGACTTATCACAGTATTAAATGCGTTCAGACACTCTGTCACCGAGTCTCCATCTTTCATCCTCAGGTTATACAGCTTTTTCCGCAGGAACAGTTTATTCACCAAAGCCTTAGATTGGTACAATGTCCCTAACTTGTCCCACAAAGCCTCAGCCATAGCTTCCCCTGATACATCCAACAATACTAAATTTAAGACACACAACCGTATTGTGCTCTTTGCCTTCCGATCTAACTTCTTCCATTCTTCATCGGACACTCCCGTTGGTTTAGTACCCGGATTTACTACGATCCACTGATCTTTATCCACCAACAAATCCTCCATCTTGAGTTTCCTCAACTCAAAACTCTGACCATTAAATTTCTCGATCTCTATCTTTCCACTTCTTTCCATCTTCTTTCACCACGAGAATCGATCTCACAGATCTCCCACTGAACAGGGTCTACCACAGGCCCGAGCGAAACCCCTCAGCAACAAAGGCGTCCCCTTGAAGCCAAAACAGCTCTGATACCAAATGTAGGTTTTAACCCCGTACAGAAATTACTGCATACGAATTCTAAATCACAGGAAAAATAAAAATGCGAGAGCATAACACATAAAACAC
>APFE030415813.1:12444-22545 GCA_000404065.3 Pinus taeda
TACAATACATATTTATACATGCCGAAGCATCCAATACCATGGACCGAAAACCATTGCGTCCAAAACCATGTGCAAAAAATCATGCACAAAACCATAGGTAGGTCCGCCCAACCTAATATAAGGTCCAAAAACCCCATAGAGTGGGGTTACCTGCACCTTTCAAACCCCATGTGACTCCCCCCACTACACAATCGGTGCAACGAGGTGGGGGCTCTGCCCCCCGCTACACAATCGGCACAACGAAGGGGTGGCTCCGCCCCCTTCTAACCCTCTGGTTAACTACATGGGCTAGTTGTGGAAAGAATATAACACAACCCAACACAGAGACATGTAGCACAACAGTGTACATATAGAATAGGGTTCCTGATAGATATTTATGGAAGATAACACCAGCAGAGGTCTTCACAAGGAAGAAGCAAGAGGCCGGTCACTTCAGAATCTTTGGCAGCATAGAAAACTATCATGTGTCAGATGATAACTGCACAAAATTAGATCAAATTGCAAAGAATGGATATTTCATTAGCTACAGTGAAACATCCAAGGCATATAGGATCTACATTCCTGGCAGCAGCCAGGATCATCGTGAGACAGAATGTGAAGTTCCAAGAGGAGAAATCCTTCAAGAGATCTCATGAGTTTCCAGCAGATGATTAGAGTGGGCCAACAAAGCTCCAAATGTTGGGCAACAGCTATAGGGACAACATAGTACTAGTATAGTTACCAGCATGAGCACTAGCTCAAGTGCAAGAGGTCCAGCAAGTTCACAACAGATGGAAAAGTAGGGGTAGCATGAGGAGAAACAAGCTCCAACCACCACCAACGAAAGAAGTAGAGAGGTGCTCCACACGTTGAGAGATGTGCAGGAGTTCATGGGAGCTCCTAGATCAAACACCAAAGAGCACAAGCAACCAAATAGGTACAAGTCATTGGTGGCAAAGGTCATTGGTAGAGAACCCTCCAATTATGATTAGGTTGCACAACATCAAGTGTGGCAGGATGCCATGGTGGAGGAGTACAACTCCATGATCAATAATGTATGGGAGATTGTGCTTAGACCTATGGATAGGTCAGTTGTAAGCTCTCGATGGATCTATAAGATCAATTAGGTTGCAAATCGCAGCACAAATAAGTATAAGGCTAGGTTTGTGGCCAAGGGGTATGCACAAAAGGAAGGTATAAATTACAAGGATACCTTCACACCAATGGCTATATACACTTCCATTAGGATTTTGATATCTCTAGTGGTACAGACGGGATGGCAGATTCACCATATCGGTGTGAAGATAGTATTCTTGAACGGGGTGATAGAGGAGGAAGTGTATATCGAATACCCAGAGGGGTTTGGGATGAATGAAAGAGACACGCATGTATGTAGGTTGAAGAGGGAATTATATGGGCTCAAGCAAGCCCCAAAGGCAGAGTATGGTCAGGTCGATAGCTAGTTGCAGTACATGGACTTCGTGAAAAGTGAAGAAAATTACAACCTTTATTATTTGATGGATGGAGGTGAGCCACTCATACTAGTTTTATATGTGGATGATCTATTCTTGACAGGGTCATCAAGGATCATAGAGGACTACAAGAGGGGCTTAGAAGCTAAGTTCGAGATGAAGGACTTGGGATTGATTCATTACTTCCTACAACTGGAGGTATGGCAAACAGATGGGGAGATCTTCCTTGGGAAAGGGAGATATGCTATTGAAATCTTGAAGAGGTTCAAGATGTAGGACTATAGACCCATGTCCACACCTATGATTACCAACTAGAGAAATATAGACATATCAGAGGATGCAAATGTGGACATGACCTTATATAGGAAACTCATTAGACCTCTCATGTATCTATTCAACACAAGGCCATACATTTGTTTCACGGTCAACATTCTCAGTGAGTTCATGGTGGAGCCAAAGAGAGTGCACTAGACAATAGTGAAACATGTATTGAGGTATCTATGTGGTACAATAGAGTATGGGTTGCGATATAATAGAGGTGATGGTGTCATCTTGTGTGGAAATACAAATGAAAACTAGGTAGGCAGTTCTGTGGATCGAAAAAGCACCTCAGGGTGTTGCTTTAGTATTGGATCAGGGGTTGTCTCTCGGTGCAGAAGGAAGCAGAAGTATGTGGCACTGAGTTATGCAAAGGCAGAATACATGGTAGTAAGCATGGCCACATGTGAAGCTATTTTTCTTCGGAAGTTGCTAGTGGGTTAGCTTGGTCATTGATTAGATTCAACCAGTATCTACTATGACAATCATATTTGCATTAGGTTCTCTGAGAATCCAATCTTTCATGATAGGTTGAAGCATATTGACATTAGATACCACTTCATCATGTATTTTGTATAGCGTGGATCAATTTGGCTACAGGAAGTTTCCATAGATCAGCAGATTGCAAATATTCTCATGAAGGCCTTGGGTAAGGAAACGTTTGTCTACTTCATCGATAAGATGGGAGTAGTGGAGAACACCTTCCTCTCAAAGAGGGAGTCTTAGTAACTTAGCTTTTGGAGTAGTGGACAGGTGTTCTAGTCTCTATGGTGTCTAAGAGGCTAAGGAACACCAGAGGATAATTACCTCCAAGACCCATAAAATATTTCTAAGAAAATGACTCAATTAGATTAATTAGCCAATTATTAATTATGTTCCTAAGTCTAACTTAGGAAAACTACTTAATTAAATCAAATTAATTGAAGATAATCGATTTTTCTCTAGAGACTTTTGAAAATATCACTTGATGGGGTCAAGATCATCTTAACCATCGATTGTGATTAGATCGCGGTCATTGGTTTCTCAACGAGAGATTATAAGAGTAAGTCGATGCGACTTTGGAGAATGCACAGAGATACTCAGTGGTGCAATTTGCAGTGAGAAAGGGTGCATAGGGAGACACTAGTAGCGAGGTTTCGATAGAGAGATTGGGAAGGGAAATTCTCCAAAATGATTCCAACATTACTATGACAAGAAGGGAGGCTGAATTTATCTACAGAGAGGTTGTACCAGGGAATACAAATTATCCAATGCACATAGATGGGTAGAAAAATGATTTCCAATTACCGAAGACAGGTTTCAAAGGAAGTGTGAGTTGTTCAGTCGACTTGCAAGTGGAAGGAGTTGTAGGAACGATTTTCCGATGGCAGTGTGAGTTCCACTTTTGGGCCACACGAATTTTCATTTTTGCCAATACACATAGTAGGAAAGGAGTGTGAATAGCACTGAGGAGGCCGAGTTGATTTTGCAGAGGAAACTTGGGTTTCCAAATTGATTTTCCAATGTAGAAAATTATATGTTGGAGTTTTGCCAGTGAGAGGAAAGCTTATTGTATTTCCCAATTTTGTTGAAAATTTAATAATATAAAACCATCATCTGTAGAATTGGCTTTCCCCACATTGGGGTTTTTTCCAGGGACATTTGTCCAAAAATATGGATGTCAAAATTTCATGGGTGCATTATTTTCTCAGTTCCTGTATTTTATTTGTGAAAATTGCAGTAGTGAATTAATCGGTATTCACCGAATGAATTTTTTGAAGACAAATAGATTGCGTTTAGAAGATTAAATTCCAATTATTGCAATTAAGGAAATTTCATAGAGATGGGAGTCTAGGTTTCGATTTTTCCAAATCAAACATGATGAGGAGAGGATCAAAAGGGTAGAATACTACTAATGCCAATAGAAATTACTTCCTTTGAGATGAACAAGTTTGTAAAGTCTCTAGTGTGGGCATGGCCACAAGGGATTGTGCTACGTCACCTATGATGCTATAGTTATTGGTTTACATGAGGGTTGTGAGCAGCACATCATAGATGATTTTTGGTAATTTGGAAGTAGGATCACCACTAGGACATGTGATTTTCAAAGGTGTATTAGCTTGTTATTTGGGTGGCAATGTTCATGAAAATGTCCCCATGTGCCAAATCTTTAGGGTAAACTTGACCTAGTAATAGATACTAAATAGGGTTTTGGGTAGATGGCCCAATCTCGTGTTGAGTAGGTATAACTATGTGCTTTGGGAAGGGATTGTTTAACATTGATAACTATTGTGGTAGAGAAAAATTAAGTGGTGGGGATGACATGCACTAAAAGGATAGGGTACCTCGGTTGGCCTTGTTTTCCTCCATCCCATTATAATCTGCAATTTGGGGGTAATGGTGGGCGTAATGACCATATTCACCACGTACTATGAAAGGGTAGTTTTTGTGTAGGTTGTTATTTTTCCTTGTTTTTGCTAGTTTTTGTAATTATCAGTGTTCTATTTTTAGTTGTTGTTGTTATCATTGCCCCCACTCTTAAGTATTTTTTGGTGTTGGGGGTGCCCCATCCCTAGGCTCCTTTTTATTTGATTTTTCCCTTCTTATTACTAGTATTTTACTAGGTAGTAGGATTAACCATGTTCAATTGTTCAAATTCTTGATGTTATTGAACTAGCAAAGGTTGGATGAAATTTACCTAGGCATGATATGGAGCTTATGGCAAGTAGTAGGGTGAACAAAACTCTTGTAAGAGATATCACTAGAAGGTTCTGCCTACAAAAAAAATCCTCCTATATAATGTTCGAGAAGGATAGAAAGTAGTATATATAAAGGTAGGATCATTGTAAAAAATGTCTTGGAGAATTATTGTAATAGAGTTGTGCTCTATTGAAGGTTTCCCCCTCAAAGAGGCAAGTGAACATTGTGCTCTCTTTTTAATAAAGGTCTCGTATTTTGGCTCCTAGTATCATTATGCTAGTTATATGATATGGATTTTATTTGATTTTTTGTTATGAATATTTTTATTGGGTACACTACAAGTGGTATTAGAGCACTTTCCTTCGCCAAAAAAAGGAGTGAATTTTTCCCAGTTTGCATATTTTTCCAAGGAAAAAGAATGATGATAGTGCACATCAAGTTAAATTCGATGACTTTATGAGCAAAAATTACAAAAACCAACCATAAATATGAAATTCTCTTTAGAAAACACCTAGTTTTAAAAAAACAATTGATTGAAATGAAGTTTGTACAATAGGGCTAATGCTATTTTAAAATCAACAGTTTTAAGGTTTTTTCACGCCGAATGATTGTGTGAATCGCAGCTTTGATATCCTTTCACAAAGTGACCATGCTTTTGTCAAACTAGTGTCACTAGATACAAAGTGGGTGTGGAATTTCATTATTGGGGTCATAATAGCAAATTGGAGAGACAAACATCATTATGTTCATTTTCATCTAGCTACCTCAAGAGTTTTGTCTGCAATTCTTATGTTGATTTTTGTGTATTATTTAATTTATTATTCAAGTGTTTATCTTATATTATACTTCATATTTATGGTGGTGTTTTTTTTCCATGAGAAATATCTTTATATGCCATAAGGACTATTCAAACTCAACAACAAGGCTCAAGCAATTACAACAAAGCTCATAATGTCATTTGTAGGAATTGAACCTTGGAGGGGAGGATAACAATCATTCCTCCCAACCACCCACTATAAAGCCAATTAACATCTATGGTGGTATTTAACATTTGATAAACAATTTTAGAAGAAAAAACAAAAATGTTAAAGACGTATTCCAGAGTCTATAAAAGACCACAATATTTTGTTGTTAAGCGGGTAAAACTACAATTGGGGGAGAATACACATAGGAACTACAAGTTTCACTTAGTTGGATACCCCTATAACCCTTGTTCGTACCCCTTCGAGTAGTATTGTTTAGACAACACCTGTACATGGAATCTTACTTCCACATACCCTTGGGTATATCAAACGTCATGCAGGTGTCATGAAATCATCTCTCTTAGCCGAAAGATCACTTAATTGTTATAGTGGCACAACGAATTGCACTCGAGAAGACTATTCTTATGTCCTAGGTGGCACATATCCTTAATGTCTAAGGTGTAGCATTTAGTTCATGTAGAAAAAGGGAACAGTCAATTGTGTTGTTCAAGGTTAAATCCATAGCCTTCTAGCAAGCAAGTACATAAGAAGCAATATGTTTACATAGGTTGCTTTGTGAGATTGTGTCAACAAAGATTGAGTTAATTACGATGTATTGTCACTATCAAAATGCAATATCCTTGCATAGAAACCAAAGTTTCATGCCATGTTGAAGCACATGAACATACAATATCACTAGAACAAAAAATTGGAATTGAGCCAATTTTGTCTAAAGCAATTTGAAAGATGGTCGTTAATGTCTTACAAGGACATGGGGGCCAACAAGTTGTATTTGTTTCCACAGGTGATGAGACTATGGGAAAGGTGAAAGTTTCACGAGGAGAAAGAGACTCATCTTTTGTTTTTAAATTATCGTATTTGATTTTGCAAGTGTCGTTGTATTTTGCAAATTGGGCTTATATTTTTCTCAAGTTTTACTTGACTTGGATATGTTACTCAATGTTAATTAAGAGGGATACATTTTCATGCTTGTTAATTAGATTGTTGTATGATATTTCGTATACTTGGGTCAAAGTGTCTTATCTTTTCCTTAGAGCTTTCAATTGTAGTATTTACAAATTTGGAGGACGTTAGTCTTATATTTACACTATTTAATATTTAGACTATTAAAAGTCCATTATTTAAAATAATTATCTGGTTTCAAGTGGATGAATTTGGTACTCCAATTTATTGCATAGCTCCCTAATGCTTTGGGAATTAAAAACCCACAGCAATATCAAAATCTACCAATTGACAAAAAGATAAGAAATAAAAACTATTATTGATAGACCTCAATCCCTAACTTTTATTTTTCAAGCTTACTAACTAGATAGTGTTTATTAGCTCCTAAAATATTACAATTCTTTTCACTAGAGATGATGGTGAAGTTTTTCAACTCCGAACTTTAATTTATTATTTACTAAAAAAAATCTCAAAGGATACTTGGTCATTGAATACATATTGCTTATTTTAAATTGTTAAATTTTTTCATGATGTAACCAATTATAAGAACTGTTTACATTTTGTATAAATTCATACTTGCTTTATTGATATAAAAAATTATTTTAATTCTTCAAACAAATTATTCAATTTTTTACATTTTCTAGCTATGCTACTCATTTCTTCATTTTCCTTCCTAGTTTCATAATTATATTAATTTCTTCATTTTCCTTCCTAGTTTCATAATTATATTAATACTTTATACTGCAATCTACAAATTGCCAAATATAATAAGAAATATTCTAAATAATCTTCTCATTAAAAATAATCCACATTTAGCATCCAAATAAAAAAACTAATAATTTATTACAACCAAAAAAAAAAAAATAAACAAAAAATAAATAAAATAAATAAATAAATAATATATAATATTAATAAATATATATATAATATAATATACATAAAAAAACCCAACACTAACATTTTCATCAAGAAAGAAAGAAACAAACGAACCATTTGTAGCAAATTAACCCTAGACGAATTGATAGGAGGAAAGTCGAGGAAGAGCCATGGCTAGGGTTTCCGGAATAGTGATCTGCGTCGCCGCCGCTCTGCAAACCAAGGATGGGAGCTACACGAGATCAGAAGGACGCCCTCACAGGAAATCGACAGAAGGGCGAGCTGATCTTGACTTTCTAGCAATGTTCTGGCTTGGTCTCTAAACAAGAAATGTCTTCTCTGTCGTGGATCGTTTCTCCCTCAGGCCAGAGGTGTGCTCTTTCCCCCTGAATCAAGGCGATTTTTACTATGTGGAGCACGGATCTACAGTGTCGGGACATGGAATGAGAGATAGACCCCAGCATAGATCAGATCAGTGAAACGAAAACCAGTCATGCCCTGAGTCCATTTGGTCTGCCATTCACAAGCAAAAAAACAAGGGAGAGGTCGTCTGGCAGGATTGTGATGCGCAAGACTAGTTATGGGCAGCGCGGCTCGCTGCGTCCCCGATTTCTTTCGAACGAGAGAGGGCCTGTCCCATCAAATGGAAGACGTAAAACAATGCAGGGGAGGCAAGATCTCAGCGAGGAGGACACAGGTGCTTTACCAAGCTTGGAGTATGGAAGGAGGTTTTCTTTGTGTTTCTCATCCCCCCTCCCCACTATCCCCTTATGCCGAGGTACCCAAGCGAACCCTTTACAGCTTCACTAATGCAGATGGAGCTCTGGAAAGGTTTTATCGCCATTGAACTAGCAAATGATCCCATTGCAGCGGATCAACATTTACTCAGGTCTGGGGCGTGTTCTCTCCCCCTGTCTCAGGGCAAGTTATACTGGGCGGAGCGGGGAACAATAATGTCGGAACAAGGGATGGAAGTTATCCCCTAGCAGAAACCAAACTCTATATCCGATCGATCTGCCATTCATAAGCGAATCGATAAGGGAGAGGCTGTCAAGCAAGACAAAGGGACATGTGAAGGGTTTAGGGCTGTGCGGCTAGCTGCACCCCTACTATCATGTGGACTGGAGCGGGATAATACAATCAAGGGGAGACTCATGGCCAAGGCTTTCCAAGCTAAAACCGCCATGCATCAGGGGATCTGGGCTTCCTTGATAAAAGCGGGTACTCGTACTCGGAACATTAAGATTGAGCTTCTAGAAAATGACCTCGGCATGCCTGAACAGGAGATAATAGGGCATAGACAGATTCCCAATTTCTACGGTGCATTTGGGCAGACAGAGAAGGCAGACCCAACAAATCGAGGCCTAGACAAGGTCGATCCAACATATATGAAGGCAGATCTGATGCAAATATTTATCAGATCGATAGGAGGCAGACATTACTACATACAGATCAGAAAAGGGATGAGTGTTCAAGAGTTAAAAAAGGAGATCCAGATAAAACTGGGAACCCCAACAAAATACCAAAATCTGATATATACAGGATTCAGCTTGCAGGACAATCACACACTTCAGGACTATGGCATCATTAAAGATTCAACCATCATTCTTAATCTGAAACTGCGAGGCGGATGCAAGGGAGCTAGCTCAAAAACTTCAGGCTCCTTTCGCGATGCAGTCAAAGGGAAGGAACCATTGCAAAACAAACCAGAACCCATATCAGAGCTACCAGGCCCCTACATCGTGGAACAGAAGTCGGAATCTCCAACACTTATAGTATCTCTGCCGGAGGTAACTGATCTATACACAGATTTAGCCCACAATGCTGTTATATGTAGATTTAATTGTTTTTGGCCAAAATCGGATGCACTGCACCAATGGATCTTCTCAACATGGTCACCTAACTGTGAAATTTATCTATGCCCTAAGGGGTTTTTCATAGTTAGATTCAACACAGAACAAGAACGAGATAACATCATCAACCAGGGGCCTTGGTTTTGGGGCAATGTTGGCATTTTCATCACTCCCTGGTTCCCGGACTTCAATACCAATAGCATGGTAGTTTCAATAATGCCAGTTTGGGTAAGGCTGCATAACCTCCCACTACATTTTTGGCATCAAAAAGTCTTAATAGCCATTGGGAACTCCTTGGGGAAGTTCCTTAAATCAGATGAAGACAGAGCTATTCGGGGAATTTTCACATATGCCAGAATATGTGTAGAAGTGGACCTAAGTCAAGGACTACCAGATCACATCACATTGAATTTTAATAATTCACTGTGGACACAACCGCTTGACTATGAGAACACAGCTTTCAAATGCTGCAGATGCTTGCAAACAGGGCACCTCCAATGCGCCTGTCCTCTGGCCAGAAAGGAGCCCAAAGGGAATAGGAAACAACAAAAAAAACCCAAAGGTTGGCAACATACTTGTGGAGGTTTGTCGTTACACCAAAACCCGCAGGTTGTGGTGAACGTTACAACCCAGTAACTAGGATCCCCACGGTGGAAATTACGTATTCTATAGAGGTGCGGTGATTTTTCCAACACCCCCCCCCTCAAACGCAGCTCGGAGGAATCGAACCTGGGTCCAAGCTCTGATACCATGTAGGAATTTACAGGGTAAGTTCCTCAGACAGTACACCAAAAGGACACCGCTCACAAACAGATCACAGATCAATACACCAGTATTTTGACGTGGTTAAAACCCTCAGAGAGGGAAACAGTCCACGGCCTGCGCCAACGTGGCTACTACAGGCAATTTATTAATAAAAGAATGAAAATTTACATAAGCTTCTCTCATGCACGGTTAACCTACAAATGACCCTCCCAGCGCTTTAAATAGAATTCATGG
>APFE030415813.1:43078-188935 GCA_000404065.3 Pinus taeda
AACACCCGATTGGTCCATGATCTCTATTTAAAGAGCATGGAGGGTCATTTGTAGGTTAACTGTTCATGAGAGAAGCTTATGTAAATTTTCATTCTTTTATTAATAAATTCCCTGAAGTGGCCGCGTTGGCTCAAGCCGTAGACTGTTTCCCTCTTTAAAGGTTTTAACCACGTCAAAAATACTGGTGTATTGATCTGTGATCTGTTTGTGAGCGATGTCCTTTGGTGTTCTGTCTGAGGAACTTACCCTGTAAATTCCTACAATTTTTAGGTCAAGCACCCATTGAGTGTTTCTAGGGCTTGTCATTTAGTTTACAAGTCAATTGAGTCATTATCGTGTATTGAAGACCCATTTGGGCATGTTATATATTGAAAAGAAAAATTATTTGAGTCAAAGTAGAGTCAAAAGACCCTCCAAGACCTCGTCATGGTGCAAAAATCAAGTCGACCTTCACAAGTGAACAAGTCGACCTAAAACAAGCAATTTGACCTAGTAAGAGTCCTATATATAAGGGAGACTTCGACCTCACTTGGAGCACTCACTCACTTCACACAAGTTCGATCAAAGAAGAAGAAAAGGTGCGAAGAAGAGGAACAATAAGAAGAAGAAAAGAAGAGCGAGAATTTTGGCTGGTTTTGGGTTATTACTCTTCACACGTGAGAAGAAATCAGGGCACCTATTGCAGCAGCAAAGACCGAGTTGCAAAAGTCGAGTTAGGGCATCAAGAAGTACACTTTGAAAGTTGAGTTCTCTAGGAGAGAAAATCGACTCAAGCGAAGAGGAAAGAAGCAAGAATCTACCATAATTTTTCTCTCGTGCAAGATCTAGGGTTTCTACAGAAGAAACCTCTGGAGGACAGAGTTGCAAAAGAATCTGCTGGGACTCGAAGTTGCAGAAGAATCTGTTTGGGGTCGAAGTTGCAGAAGAATCTATTTGGGATCGAAATTGCAGAAGTTGTTGAGGTCAAAGTTGCTAGAAGGAAATATTATCAAAGAAGATTTGACTTGGTCTTGGAGGGGTCTTTGTTGATTTGGTTTAGCATCATGTGCTCCAGCCACGAAATTTGGTGGAGAGGTTGGGGCACAAGAGATCTCCAATACCCAGAAAAAGGTTTGGGTAGATTCTAAACAGATCAGGAGATATTAAAACAATTAATATTTTTAATGGAGTCCCTAAGTCTAAACTTAGGGAAAATAAAATATTAATGTGTATTAATATGAATCTGAGTTAGAGTGGTCCAAAAGACATGGATCAAGCCAGATCTAATCTTAGCCGTTGATTAGGGACTTAATCTCGGCTGTTGAATCGTCAACAGGAAAAGTATAAGAGGAGGCTTGAGGGTCAATTGGAGATCACACCAGATGATCAATCATTCTATTCTCTAGAGCGGGATTTGCTAAAAGAAATAGAATCAGTGATCGGGAGAGCAGCTGAGGGGCATTGAGTACAAAAGAACAAAGAAGGCAAAGATTGTGCCGGGAAAGTAGCGCAACAGCCAAGGAGAGTGACGCAGAGCCAGCAAGGGCTCACGCAGGGCCACGCAAAGGCATCCAAGTGCTACGCAGAGCACTAGAGGGGCCAACGTAGCTAACGCAAAGGCTCCCAGAGCTAACGCAGGGCCTCCTGGGGCTGATGCAAGCCAAGAAAGGCTGACGCAGGGCCAGCGTGAGACTGAGACGGGCTGACACAATCCAAATTGGGTAGACGTTGGGGTTGCAGGAGCAGTTTTGTGCTGAGGAGTTGCCGGAAGGTTTTTCCGGGGTTTCAACCAGGAGATTTCTCTCAAATTGTGAGGTATAGCTGCTAAGGAAATTCTCTGTTGGGTAGCCCAGTTACGGCACCCAAATTGAACTCTGATATTGCTTAATAAGAAAACCCTCAAATAGTTGCACCGGTTTACTCGCATTGGGTTTTTCCAAGGACATTGGTCCAAAAATAATGGTGTCATGTGGTGTGTTTGCTCTTGTTTCTTTTAGTTGTTGATCTGTTATATGTTGAGCATGCACTGGTGTTTATTTTCAGTATTTACTTTGTAAATAACTTGTTAAAGAAAAATAACAAGTAGGTAGGAATAAATCAGAAAAAGTGCATGAAGGGTTTCTAAATTAAGTAAACTTAGAAACTTCAACAAGGTATCAGAGCATGATTGTAGATCACAGGAGGACTAAGAGACATCAGCCGAGCGGAGCAATAGCAGCAGAAAACAGCTATCCTGAGGTGACAGAAGCTGTTTCTAGCAACGTAAAAGCCAGAAAGTGTGACGTAGAGCCAGCCAGAGCCACGTAGAAGAAGCCAGGAACTGTGCAAAGCCTCAGAGAGGCCAGCGTTGCTGACGCAGAGGGCCAAAGGGCTGACGCAGGGCATCCCAGGGCTGAAGCAGACCCATCCGAGGTGACGCAGAGCCAGCGTGGGGCAGAGAAGGGCTGGTGCAGTTCACAGAGAGGCGATTGCTGAGGTCTAGAAGGCTGTAAGAATATTGCAGAGTGGAGTTGGTGAGGTACTGTAGTCAGAACAGTACCTGACAGAGCAAGGCTAGAGGAGTTGTTACCGAGGGTTTCTAGCCGAGGAAACTGGATCAAAAGTGCAGCTGCACAAGTCGATCAGAGTAGGGGGCATCTCGACAAGCAGCAGAAGTATTTCCAGTGAGGAAATCAGGACTCAGAGGGAGTCCAGAAGAGAACTTCTAGACAGGAAGTAGAGACTCAGAGGAGTTGAACAGAGAACTTCTAGGAGGGAAGTAGAGGAGCGTCATGGCACTTCACAGGGTCAGAGACCAGGATAGACTGGACAGAGCACCGAACTTCGTAGTCTGGAAGGCCAGAATCTTATCAGTGCTTGACAGGAATCGTGTCAAGAACTTCACCTTGAAGGTTATAGCTATCCTAGTCGACCCCAATGATAACGACAAGTACAAGGAGGCGATGGCAAGGGCCAAGTGCATTATCCTTGACAGGGTCAAGGATCATGTTACCCCACATATAGCCGAGAAGGAAACGGTAGTTGAGATGTGGGAGGCTCTCAAGAACTTGTACCAGCATACTTCTGTGCAAAGAAGAATGCTGCTCGAGAACCAGATAAGGTCGTATCAGATGAAGAAGTGTCAATCGATTGACACCTTCCTCAGAGGACTGAATGAGATCCGAGACCAGTTGACTGCTATAGGAGCGACTCCGGATCAAGAGCTTATGGTGAGGACAGACCTGAATGTTGTCTCAGAAGAGTGGGAAGCATTTGTCCAGAGCATCCTAGGCAGAGGGACTCTCCTACCTTGGGACGAGATGTGGGCAGCTCTTTGCCAGGAAGAGATCAGACAACATCAACGGATCAAGGTCAAGGAGGAGGAGGAGGATGTGGCCCTAGCATCTGAAGGAAAGCAAGAGAAGCGGAAGAAGAAAGATCTCTCCAAGATCAAGTGCTTCCACTGAGGGGAGATGGGTCATTATGCGACCCAGTGCCCAAGGAAGAAGAGTAAGGGAGAGTCTTCCAAGACTAAGGCAATGCCAGCACGGGCAGAGAAGGAAGTTTTGACAGACGATGATTGTGCCATGAGCGCACACGCACCACTTGAGCGGAAGTGGGGAGACATCGAGCTATAGTCAGATGGACTACAGGCGATGAGGGGCAGGATCCTTGAGGTACCCAGCCTCTTGGATTAGACCTTGCTACGGGAGCCCCGAAGAGGAGTAACAGGACTAGCTGGGTGGGTAGAGACAGATGCGGATGGAGAGGCAGATAGAGCTACAATGCAGGAGTCCCAAGACAGCGCAGAGCTAGCAGGTTGCGACAGTGCGAGAGACACAGGAGTGTTGCGCCAATGCAGGATGGCACAGAGAGGTGTGCAACAGTGCGAGATGCAGGGAGTTGTTGCAGCAACGCAGAGGTCAAAGAGGGAGCACTTGTCAGCGGCAGAGGGAGCTTCAGCGTAAATGGGTGTTTCTAGCCCAACAGGGAGGTCAGTTGGAGGATCAGTTACTTACTTCTCAGTAACTGAGTTGCAGTGCAGCAGTGGGCAACACGATGCAACATGATGAGAGGAGGTGCAGTGCGGATGCAGTGCTAGGAGAAAGGACCAGCAGCAGCACGGATGCAGAAGGAGCTGTCATACAGATGCAGCAGTGGCATTGCTAGAACCATGGGCAGCAATACAGGAGGTAGCAGTGCAGAGGATGTTGGGCAGTAAGGCTTAGCATCAGCACAGGTACCGATGCCGAATGATCAGAGTAATACTCAGTGAGGAATATTGTTAGAGCACAGTCCTCGCTTAGAGGGAGGGTTGATTTGGGGTAGCATCGGATGTACTCTAGCCACGAAATTTAGTGGAGAGATTGGGGCACATGAGATCTCCAATACCCAGAAAGGGTTTGGGCAGATTCTAAACAGATCGGGTGATATTAAAATAATTGATATTTTTAATGGAGTCCCTAAGTCTAAACTTAGGGAAAATAAAATATTAATGTGTATTAATATGAATCTGTGTTAGAGTGGTCCAAAAGACATGGATCAAGCCATATCTAATCTTAGTCGTTGATTAGGGACTTAATCTTGGTCGTTGAATAGTCAACAGGAAAAGTATAAGAGGAGGCTTGAGGGTCACTTGGAGATCACACCAGATGATCAGTCATTCTATTCTCTAGAGCGGGGTTTGCTAAGAGAGATAGAACCAGTGATTGGGAGAGCAGCTGAGGGACATTGAGTACAGAAGAACAGAGAACGCAGAGATTGTGCCGGGAAAGCAGCGCAGCAGCGAAGGAAAGTGACACAGAGCCAGCAAGGGCTCACGCAGGGACACACAGAGGCAGCCAAGTGCTGCGCAGAGCACCAGAGGGGCCAGCATAGCTGACGCAAAGGCTCCCAGAGCTAATGCAGGGCCAACGTGAGACAGAGAGGGGCTGACGCAGTCCAGATTGGGCAGACGCTAGGGTTGCAGGAGCAGTTTTGTGCTGAGGAGCTGCCGGAAGGTTTTTCCGGAGTTTCAGCCAAGAAATTTCTCTCTAACTGTGAGGTATAGCTACTAAGGAAATTCTCTGTTGGTTAGGCCGGTTACGACACCCAAATTGAACTCTGATATTGCTTAATAAGAAAACCCTCAGATAGTTGCACCGGTTTTCCCGCATTGGGTTTTTTCGGGGACATTGGTCCAAAAATAATGGTGTCGTGTGGTGTGTTTGTTCTTGTTTCTTTTAGTTGCTGATCTGTAATATGTTGAGCATGCACCGGTGTTTATTTTTAGTATTTACTTTGTAAATAACTTGTTAAAGAAAAATAACAAGTAGGTAGGAATAAATCAAAAAAAGTGCATGAAAGATTTCTAAATTAAGTAAACTTAGAAACTTCAACAATCTTGGTCAAGGGTCATAAGTCTTGGAATTCGTCAATTGAAGTTCTATAAGAGGAGGAGTTCTAGTGGGTTTTCCTCTCAAAATGAGAGGTTTTGGCCTTGGTTGATAGCTTACATCTTATGTCCTATTGTCTCATTTATTTTATTGTTTGGTAGTTGTTTGATGATAGAGAACACTAATAATAATCAAGTACAATGAGAAGCTAATCAAACTAAATTAAAAATACATCACACGCAGTTATCAAAGTAAGAGAAAACACCTAACTTGTTGCCTCAATATTTCTCAACATGGTATCAGAGCTAAGGTGACAAGACAAGAAAAGGCAGCGTGAGGAAGGACCATCAAAAGGAGTATCAAGAAAGGCTAAGACATCAAAGAAGACATTGAAGCATCAAGAAGGGATACATAAGGGCCATACAATCTAAGGAGCAACAAGAAGGACTAGTCATCTCAAGGATCATCACATCTCAAAAAGAAGAAGACCTCAAAACCCTAGCTCATCCGAAGAAGGGTTGTTAATTTTAGATAACAATGGTATGTTTTATGCTTTAGCAAAATTTACTTCAATGTTCCTTATCAGCCCAATGACAATTTCCAATTATTTCCAGTAACAATCACATTAACTTAATCACATTGATAGTAAATGTAGAAAGAACATAAAAACAAGTGCAGAAGACAAGCCAAGACAAGAGGACACAAGATTTGGCAGATGAAGGGGGAAAACCCCAATGTGGGGAAAACCCTTTTGATCAAATCTTCTTATTATTATCCAATAGTTCAGCAAAGAGAGAGAGTACATAGATCAAATTTACTTGCCCCATACACAGTCAAAACAGCGTTGTCAAAAACTACAGTCAACAACAGTGAAATGCAACCCTAACTAGAAAGTCAACGCTGGTCAAATTAGCAACAAATCTTCCTCTAAGCAACTCAGTCAACCGCAGTTCAATTCGACCTTCAAGAAGAGTCAAAGTCAACCCAAAACAGTCCACACAAAACTTAGTCAACCCTGGTCAAACTTTAGTCAGCACTGTAGTCAAACAGTTTTGTGGTCAACGCAAGTCAAACAGCCTCAATTGCCTCGGTTTTTGTGCTAGAGAATATGACCTAAAGAAATCAGAAATTTGCCCATAAAAATGCAGTCAACGCTTCTCAAACGAGCCCTGGTCAACATTGGTCTATTTCTCTGAAATTTCGGCATGCACTTGATTCTGAAATTTTCATCCTTCTATGCCACACATGGGAGAGAGAAACTGCCCAAGTTGTACGAACCAATCAAGAGAAGAGAGAGAAGAATGATGTGATGGGTGATGTCCAAATGAGGAGAGAGGTCACTCCTATTTATACAATTCGTTGAGGGTGAGGAGACACATCCATTGGGCTTCTTGAACCTACATTTGACTGAGGCCGACCTTGACAATTTATGCATGAGAGAGAATAAATTCAAAATTCCACTTCTGCTCGTCAGAATGAGATGATCTTTATATCAAAATTGGACCTCTTGAAAAGAGGAATCCAATGCAATAATCATCTCCATCATATGAGTTGTCTCAAGGTGGAATTTGGCCCTAGTTTCCAATTTTAACACTCCCTCTCAACTAGGGAGAATTCCACCTGCCAATCCATCTGTCATCATCATACCATCCTGTCATCATGTACCATCTCTATCATCACTACCCTGCTCTGCTAAACTATGAAGTTATAATGAAGAAGAAGTGATCAAGAATGAGTCACAAGACCTTGCCACTCTCCACTGACAAAAGTCAGTCCTTGATCCCATATCAAGTTGTTGAACACCATGCATCTAGTCATAGAGAGTACGGCAGTACACAATGCGTCCATCAGTAGTGCTATGGTCCCTAACCACTTTTCCCAACTCATTGGACAGATAAGAGCTACTTCCCATGAGTCCCGAACTCCATGGGTAGGATGTGTGTTGGGGCATTGGCAAGAGAAGGTGAACCAACCATCCTGCTCATATGCCATAGGAGAAGGTGAACCACACATCCTATGCATATGAAATCGTAGGGGAAGGTGAACCACTTACCCTACATACATGTGTCCACAATTGTAGGGGAAGGTGAACCACTCACCCTACACACATGTCAACCATCATGGACTATCACACGGGAAGGTGAACCACTCACCCTGCATCTAGCGCACCACTAGGGGAAGGTGAACCACTCACCCTATGGTCGCTTATAGCTCCAAGAAATACCCCAAGCCCCCAAGAGCTCCCAGAGCTCAGTGTCCAACTCATACAGGATTCTCATGGGAGAGTCTTTCCACGACTCCAAGTCTCTCTCAGAAGGTTAAGAATTTGACCTTCCCCAAAGGTTTCGTGAGAATGTCTGCGACCTACTCATCCATCCTGATGTGTTGGAGCCTTATTGCTCCCCTCTGTACCATATCTCGGATAAAGTAGTACCTGATATAATGTGCTTGGAGGCGTCGTGGAACGCAAGATTCTCTGATAGGCAAATCCCACTCTGATTGTCGCAGAAGATTACGGAGGTATCTAGCATGTGCTCAAATAGCTCACTGAAGAGCTTCCTCAACCAAACAGCTTCACAACAGGCCATACTCGCAGCAATGTGTTCGGCCTCGGCGGTGCTTAAAGCAACCAATTTATGCTTTTTGTTCATCCAAGATATTGAAGCAAAACCCAAAGAGAAGCAGCACCCAGACGTGCTCTTACAATCCACCACACTGTCAGCTCAGTTGATCTAAAAATGGGGCTCTTAGGTTTCTTGTCCAACTTACAAGAACCTCTTCCACTTCCAAAGCTTTAAATTTTCCCAAGTCTTCATGATTAACCAATGCGGAATTAAAAAATACTTGAAAATATAGGTGTATGCTTGTATTTGTTTTAAACTGATTATGTGATGTAAATTAATGTGCTGAAACTAATATATAAATGCATATAACAGTAAATAAAGCAGCAGAGACAATGCAGCAATAAAACAGACACATGAACAGCAATATTAATTTGGAGTTCACCCACAACTCTTGGGCTACGTCTTTGTGAGCTCTAGTTAATTCAACTAGGCTCTCTGGGATTATGGTATAGGTCCTTTTTACAAGCTCTTAGCTCAAGTCCTGCTGTTTTACATAGAAACAGTGGGTTCAGACCCCATGTTAGCCCCTGGCTCTTGAAGCTCTGGCTCTTGGCACTCTGACTCTTGGTTCTGGCTCTTGGCTCTGACTCTGGCTCTTTGGCTCTTGGTTTTGGCTCTTGGCTTTGACTCTAGCTCTTTGGCTCTTCGCTCTGGCTTCTTTCTTCCCTCTATCAAGTTACAGCCCTCTTGGCTTTTCACTTGGCTTCCAAGTGACTCCCTTCGCTACTTTCTTGCTTCTGCGCTACCTCTTTTGCCTTAGCTTCCTGCTTTGGCTTCCCCTTCAGCAGCAAACCCTCAATAATCAACAACAGCAACCGTCAACAACTCAGCAACAATACGTTGTTGTCCATTGAGCTCTCTATGCCTCCTTTGAGGTGAGCTTCCGTCTCTGCGCCTTCCACAGTCGTTTTCTCTACACAAAATCATTCTCTTTTACCTCTGTGGCTCTTTGAGCTTCATAACGCATAGGTGTGATTGCAGTTTCCAATGGAAAGGGACCGGCGCACAGGAAAACTGGTCGTTTTGCCTTCATGTGCAAATATGGACACATAATGTAATACACAGAGAAACGCACGAAAAACACATCTTTGGCCATTTAGCCAGACTTCAAGTGTTATGAAATCGCGTCCATAATCTTATCGGGTCCGCCCATAATCGCTATCGCAAGTCACATTGCCCATGGCTAAAACCCGAGCAAAATCCAAATAATGGATTATATAAGAAATACAATGAAAATCCCGACCGTAAACCTTAGCTGGATCTCAAAGGAGAATAAACCCACATGTATAACATCGTAAGGTTTGTGCACATTGCAAATCACGTGTCGCTAAGGTCCAATGCTCCCCTTTGTATTATTGCGCTCCGATCTACCGATCTTCGATCGCTTCGATCGGCCTCATCAGCTATCGGCGCATCGGCATTTTGGCATATCGAAATACTGTTGTTCCCATGGTCCATGGTCCTTAAGCTTCCCCGATCGCTGATCACCGATCAAATCACGATCGTTGATCTGACTCTGGATCCGATGGTTCATGACTTATCACATCATCGCAATCGCAATCGCTCCATGGCCGATTCCGATAATACATAAAGGCTTTTCGGCAACGCGATATTTCGGCGATTGCATACCGAGATGCCTTAAGACCTAAGGTCCCTCCTTTATATAGCCATCCGCCGATGCAATATCATCTTGCCACCACTTTATTACAAGGATTACACTTTGTTGGCTTTTCCCGATGCGATGTCAATGCTTCATTGCTACAGTTCGCTCCTGTCCATTGATCTTCTAGATCTAACGGCCCTTGAGCATTAATGCCTCATTTCCTCTTAGACCAATCAGACTGGGCCACGTGGCCCAATTCTGGCCTGCCATGTGCCAGCTATGGATTGGCCCGTCAGCCTATACCAAAGATCAACATTTTCAATATAGTTTGAAGATTAATGAAATTGCCTCCTTTTCTAAGGACATTGGGCAAATTTCTTTTTACAATAACTTCTTCATCCGAAGTCCATTTTAGCCCATTCAAATTGCGTTAGATTTAGAATGAAGAGATCTCTACAAAGAGACTATTTCCAGGAGCAACCTGCGATTTTCATTTTCCTCTGATTTACAAAGGATTTGTGCCATTTGGCACCTTTTACCTCTTATATGGAGTCTTTTAGACTTAGAGGTTTATCCAGGATCCATTTTTGGATCACGCCTTCCCACTAAGAGAACTTTTGGTCTCCAAAACACTGATATACTGATCTGAACAATAAATGAGAGTGACTCACCCTCTTCTTTCAGCCTCCCTACACTTGCCTTTGTATAGTGCCTCGGAACCAAAGTTTCTGACCACTTCCCTTCTTGGATGGGCTGGTCTTCCTGGGAAGAACAATCTTCCTCTTTGCCTTCCTGTAGAACTTCTGCTCAACAAGTCATAGAAGGTGGTTTGAACTTCTTTGCCTTGATCATTGATCCAAGGTGGCTCAAACAAATATGAAGTACATCTGCTCCACAAAAATTTCATTTGTACCTGTTGGACAAGTTGTCAACAACAACTGTTAACAACAGCAGAAACACAGGCAACAACTGGATGGCCTAAACTCCTGCTTCAACAAAAGAAACAAATTTCATACCTTGTGAACACCTCCATGTCTTACATCTGCATACAAATGATGGACTAGATAACAAGCCCACAAAACATGCTTTAAAACAAACGACCCTTCAAGTCAAGCATGTAGAAAAAGACCATTAGGACTCTTTTTCCAAAGATGAAACACTTCATCATTATCTCCATTTGGAGACCAAGTTAACTTCTCCCAAGTCGACATGGTATCACATGCATGTCAAAGCAATCAACCCTGCAAGTTAATTACACATACATGTTCAAAAACAAGGAAATCATCAACATCCCTGTGTTCATGCATCTCATGCTCAGGCATGCATTTCACCCTTCAACTTTCACTTAAGCACACTATACTTTCGAAGATGAAATGAAATATAATGTAGATGCATCAATAGACATGCAATCTCAATCGAACAAGAACTCTAATCGTTCCTTACCAATCCCTTTCAAAGGTACTACCTTTGTCTGCACATCAGCGTCATCATGTGAATCATTCTGAGACACATCATTCATGGAATCTTCACTTCCATTTCTGCCATCTTCTCTTTCCACTTTCTTCAGCTTTTGTGGAAGCATTGCTGGATTCAAAGTCCAACATTTTGCAGCAAGATGTCCTTGCTTATGGCAATAAGTGCACTGCATGTGCATCCTCTTGACAACATGATTTGCCTTGTCCAATGGACCTTTGGCTTCTTGCTTCTTTTCCTTCTTCTACTTCCTGTATGTGGCCATTCTCTTCCAACATCTAGAAACATTATGGTTATCCAACCCACAAAGGAACATGCAATTCTTTTCCATACATATGTGGAAATTTATCATGCTTTGCAAAATCAAAAAAAAAATGTTTAGAACTAGATTTATATCTTTCCCTTTCACCTTTATTGCCTTCATGAGGAGGTGAATCAAATGAAGAAGTGGCCCCCTTTGGAACACCATCAATCTCTTCAAGGTTGTTGGAGTCTCCCCAACTCTCTAGTTCAAGTGTGTGCTTCTGAACACCTGCATCCTACAAATGATGTTTCAAGCTATTGCATTCTTCCTAAATCTAATCTTCACACTTTGTAATGCAACCCCTCCTTGGAGTTGTTTCAATGACCTTCATGGCAGCCTTGGAACTTTCTCCATAAACTTGTCCATAGCCAAGACCCAAATACTTAGGCCTTTCCTCAATCATTATTGGCTCAACAATGCCTTGTGCATGCTTTCCCAAGCCCTTTCCTTCATAGCCCATCTTGGACATTAGCTTGGAACCTATGCCTCTAGTATGTATTTCAAAAGAACCAATATAAGCATTCTCAGAGGAATTTGAAGACAAACTGGAATGGTTTACCTCTTCTTCAAGCTGATACTTGACCAAGGCTTCTTGGGCAACAAAGAGTTGTGTCTCCAACTCATGCATCCTTTTCAGGTTCATATTTGCAATATGAAGTTGTCTCTCCATTTCCTACAATTTGTCAGAAAACAACTGCTTCTCTTCCTTTATGGAATTCAACTGCTCTCTAAGCATGTTGCTCTTCCTTCCATCCTCATACATTTCTCTCACCATATCCATCATGGTGGACAATTCTTGCTTCATGTCTTCATCAAAGAATTTTGTGAAGGCGGCAAAATTCGAGGACCCACTTGTAGAAGTTGTCATTATACGAATGAACAAAGAACTTCAAACAAGATTAGTAAAGTGTTTTATTAAGCAACCTTTTGCAACAAACCTCTTGTGCTTTAAGGATTGCTTTGAGGTCCTTTGGGATAGAAGAATGTCTTTAGCCCTTCTTCCTTCTTGAACTGAGCTATCAACAGCTCTCCCTTCACCTCTGCAAACTTAAACAATAGTCAGTCTACAAAACAAACATACAATCAACCTCTGACTATTTAAACACCTTTCAGACAAGCAATCTCTGCTCTATCAATCAAGCATTCTGATATAACCTTCTTTGAAGGCGTGGCCAATCAATCTTAAGCTCTGATACCACCTGATCTGAAAATGGGGCTCTTAGGCTTCTTGTCCAACTTACAAGAACCTCTCCCACTTCCAAAGCTTTAAATTTTCCCAAGTCTTAATGATTAACTAATGTGGAATTAAGAAATGCTTGAAGATATAGGTGTATGCTTGTATTTGTTTTAAATTGATTATATGTTGTAAATTAATGTGCTGGAACTAATATATAAATGCATATAACAGTAAATAAAGCAGCAGAGACAATGCAGCAGTAAAACGGACACATGAACAGCAATATTAATTTGGAGTTCACCCACAACTCTTGGGCTACGTTTATGTGAGCTCTAGTTAATTCAACTAGGCTCTCTAGGATTATGGTATAGATCCTTTTTACAAGCTCTTGGCTCAACTCCTGTTGTTTTACACATAAACAGTGAGTTCAGACCCCATGTTATCCCCTAGCTCTTGAAGCTCTAGCTCTTGGCTCTCTGGCTCTTGGCTTTGACTCTGGCTCTTTGGCTCTTGGTTCTGGCTCTTGGCTCTGACTCTGGCTCTTTGGCTCTTCGCTCTGGCTTCTTTCTGCCCTCTATCAAGTTACAGCCCTCTTGGCTTTTCACTTGGCTTCCAAGTGACTCCCTTGGCTGCTTTCTTGCTTCTGCGCTGCCTCTTTTGCCTTAGCTTCCTGCTTTGGCTTCCCCTTCAGCAGCAAACCCTCAATAATCAACAACAGCAACCGTCAACAACTCAGCAGCCATCAGCAACAATACACTGTCGTCCATTGAGCTCTTTGTGCCTCCTTTGAGGTGAGCTTCCATCTCTGCGGATTCCACAGTTGTTTTCTCTGCGCATAATCATTCTCTTTCGCCTTTGTGGCTCTTTTAACGCACAAGTGTGATGGCAGTTTCCAATGGAAAGGGACCAGCACACAGGAAAACTGGTCGTTTTGCCTTCTTGTGCAGAAATGGACACATAATGCAATACAAAGAGAAACGCACGAAGAAAAAAAAAAAAAACATCTTTGGTCGTTTGGCTGGACTCCAAGTGTTATGAAATCGCATCCATAATCTTATCGGGTTCGCCCATAATCGCTATCGCTAGTCGCATTGCCCACGGCTAAAACCTGAGCAAAATCCAAATAATGGATTATATAGGAAATAAAATGAAAATCTCGACCGTAAGCCTTAGCCGGATCTCAAAGGAGAATAAACCTGCATGTATAGCATAGTCGGGTCTGTGCACATCGCAAATCACGTGTCGCTAAGGTCCAATGCTCCCCTTTGTATTATTGCGCTCCGATCTACCGATCTCTGATCGCTCCGATCGGCCTCATCAGCTATCGGCGCATTGACATTTTGGCATATCGAAGTACCGCTGCTCCCATGGTCCATGGTCCTTAAGCTTCCCCGATCGCTGCTCACCGATCAAATCACGACCGTTGATATGGAAATAATCTTCAATATCCTCTAAGGGGCAAATGGGGCCACCTTCCCTAAGGTTCTCAAAAGGAGAGTCATCAGGAGTACTATCCTTGAGAAAGGTGATGGTTAGTCTCAACTTTACTTTCCATAGACTCATTTTTCTCAATACACATGTTCTCAAAGCCATTCGGTTCATCATGCGGACCTGACAAAGATTGATCATCAACTAGATTACCGAAGCCTTCACCAACCCCCTTTTCCAAGCTTTTATCACATGTAATAGGAGGAAGGTTCTCTTCAGACACTAAAGGGGGACCTCAGGCATCTTCCACACCTTTACCAAGATTCTTTTCAGGATTATTCCTTTCATCACGTAACTTTGCCTCAAAAGGGTATGTACAAGCCGTCCATTCTTCATGAGGGATGCCACCCCATCTTTCTAAGAAGAAATTTTCAAAATATTCACAATTAGTGGCAATCTCATGGGGGAGGCTATCATACCAATCTTTAGCTCATACTACAAATGAGAGGGCCAACAATCTCATGATTGTGCACTCATTTTCAATCTCTGTGTGGGCTAAAGCCTAAGTGAATTAGTCAAGATCGACATTGGGAACTTGATTAGGACTTCCTTTGAATTTGGGCATCCAACCTCTCACCCATTTCTTGATGTCAGGGTGTTCTAGAGTTTCTTCAGGACTAAGGGCATCATAGGGAGGAGGGAGCTCGAAATGGTCAACTTCAGGGTTTTTACACATTAGAATTGGAAATGGAGTCGCCAGGGTACCCAAGGGGGAATCCCTAGAGGGAAAATGCTAGGCCAAGGGCAACAAATGGAATCTTAGCCCATTGTCACCTCAGCTAAGGCTCTCTTCTATTTACAGACTTTCACCAATGGGAGGAGACCCGATATGTGTGGAGTCACCGATGAGTGATAAGTCGATGGATATGAGTGACCTAGACCCTTTCTGAGAAGGTTTTGAGGGATGGAGCTTGCTTGTTATCTAAGCAAGGTACTATGTGCTTCTAGGAAAGGAAGAGGATTTTTTGGGGGGGTTAAGTTTACGGGATAAGACTTGTGAAGGAGTTTCCCAATCTCTAAAATCCTTGTGAGAATTGGTATTCCAGATGGTTCATGAAAAATGGTCTTTCGAAAGAGTGGGACCAAGTGGACCCGGTCTAGGCTATGAGGAAACTATAAAATAATCAATGATTTTCTTAACCTAGACAAGGTGGCAAGGATCAAAGAAATTATTTGACTCTATGATGTTGTTTTCACCCTGGGAAGTGCTAGCCTTGGGGATGGCAAGGCAAGTTTTGGTCCCGGAGCTAGGGCTTGGCTTTTCTCCCAACTCCACCATCGGAATGTCTTCAAATCTGGATGAGGGATAGAAGAGAGGCCATCGCAGGAGACCCTAGGAGATCGAACTTTTTCAGTGGCTAACTTGCCAGGAAATCGATGCCCTAAGCCCCCCAATGTGGCTAGACTTTGGAGAACGTGAAAGAGTACGAGGTTTGGTGACCACCCTTGGTAGATCAGTGCCTTAGTGCTTGGGAGAATGGAGTCTATGTTGATTATGCGTAATATTTCTTGGTTTCCAGTCAAGGAGGCCTCAAAATTACTTCACAAACCCTATAGGTCAAGTGAAAGTAATCTTGCATCTTTTATACTTCAAATGCACAAGAGGAATGGCTTGTCAAGGTCAAATTTTACCTCTAGGAGATTTTGCTCATACTACAAGGGCCAGTGCATGGAGAGAATGTTATGATAGAGACAATCCCACAATATTAAGCAACAATTTGCATGCAGGAATTAGCCTTAAAACAACAAAAATCCCATCCAGCATATATGACAAAGTAACAAGAATAGCATCAACAATTTCGTACTTACAGTGTAGTAGAGTATATCCAACCATTCACAAATGACAATAATGAAGCTCCAAGAGAAGATAAACCAATAACCATACATCAAAATTCATCCATAAATGCTCTAATTCATCCTCCAGCAAAAAGTGGGAAATTCTCTAAAGAAAAGGGAGATCCAATCCAATGTGATGACTTATGATCTCACCTCACTTGTATTTATACACATCTAAGGAGTTTGAATTAGCCTCCTTGGCCTACATAAGCCCCAAAAATAAAATAATGTGCTAATAATACAACCTTTGGGTGACAAGCCCACCAAACTAGTTCACAAATGAAAAAGTAAGCCTCTCAAGAGGCCAAATAATAATCTATGCATGTCGTAGGGCTCTCTAAGAGGCCTAATGAAGTCCATGGGTGCCACAATGAAGAATAGGATCCTCAAAAGCAGTGGACAAGGAGTTGGCCCCTTTGCAATAGCGTGTGGTGCTCCAAATGATTGTGGGGGCACACAAGTGTCCTCATGGGTCTCCAAACAAATTGAAGATGTTTGTAGGTTGCCCTCAAGGGCTAGGATGATAATGTAGGAGATGCCACATCATCATAGAAGTCCTAGATCATCTGCCAAGTGTATGGTGTAGATCTAGGGCCAGCTAGGCCTGATGGATCAGGTGCATCCTCTCGTCCAATAAGTGAACCACGAGCAATCTTTGAATGGTTGTGGGGATCCATGAAGTGCAATTTGCTGCTGTGGAGGCCCATGGCTCTCAATGCTCACCCTATATGTGCCAATGTAGCCCTCTAGAGGATTAGGACCCCATATAGGGAGACCAAACCCCAAATGGAAACCATCTGCAATCCTGCATAAGATCCAATGCATCCCTTAGGCTTCCAGTACAACAAGTCACTAGAGAAATCGAGCAAATGAGCTTACTTAATCATGGACCACAGGTGAGGACTTCATAATGGTCTGCCCTTCCATAATGGGCTTTAGAATGTGCCAATGTCTCCTAAACTCCCAATGGGGTTAACCAAGTACCCTATTAGGTGGTTCCCGCTTCTAAAGGGGATAATATGATCAAGGTACATTCGTCAAAAGGTGGTGGTATGTGGCAGATAGGTGAATGCAGTAGGGAATGAGAAGGGGCATCCCTGGGTCACATGCTAGGCACAAGGGTAGCTAATAAAAGGGAAGCCCACACTTGGGTTTATAAGGTGTAGGAGGGAGCAATCATGGTACACGAGGTGCCCCGGCCTTGATTTTTCCACCCTTCTTTATATGCCTTTTGCCCTTTTATGATTTTCTTTGATTAACTGCTCGGGGCTCAAGGGATTAGAGCATGATGTATAAGATATAGCAGTGAATTCCCCCCTTTAAGGTGGGGCGGTTCATCACCCACCAGGGGTTGGGACAATCATGGGTTTCTATATGACGAAGAAGGCTCATAGAACCTGTTGGAACCAGGGCAATGGCCATGACAATGGGGTAGAGCTCATGTATTGGCTTTTGCCCACGTGTTAAATGCTTTTGTCTCGGCCATCTTTTGCATTTTGTGTTACTTTTCCTGTTGATTGTGGCCATATATGCTTTTAACTTTCTTTTTGGTTGCATCAACATTCAGGCTTCATTTCCAAGCCATGACCCAAGGTGTGGTCAAGGGGAAGGGGTGAGTTGACCCTATGTGGACCCGATGGGCGAGGGATCACATGGCTGGCTCAGGTGGCAAAGAAATGGCACAATGAGCTAACTGATGGCTGCAAGGGGTTGTTAGCTGTCAGCTGAGGATCATCTTGGAGAAAAAAATTCTCATAGGGATATTACCCACAAAATGGTGGGTAACATTCCCCACCGTGCACCAATCCACGCCATTGTCTTGTTCAATTCCGACAGCCCCCGACACCCTTTCGTCTGTCTATTGAGTCATCTCCCATACCTACCGAGGCCACCTAACCATCTGACATCCTTCCGCCTGACGATCTCTTGTCTTTGTTTCATCTCCACCAATTCCATTGACTTTTGACCCGTGTACCTCCAACCCGTCAAAAGCCACGAACTGTCTTTTAATTTTATTACATTAGAATTAAAATTATAACTATATAGTTATATTATATGGTTATAAAAACTTTATAATTAATTCATATGGTTTACATTTATATAGTTATTATTTTAAAAAGAATAAAATTTATTATTTAAATTTAAAATAAAATAAAAAAATTGGTTCTACCAAGAAAAAAAAATAAATCAAAAATGGGGAATAATAATGATGACACAAAAAAACATCAAGAACTCGATAAGCTATGACGTCGTCTCGATAATGTTGAAATGAAGCATGTGTTAGAGTCGTTTAGTTTATTAGTAGTCGAATGTCTTCGAATCCATAATTTTTTTGTCATGGAACAGGTCAAATTCACAAACATTTTTACAGTCATGAGTTCGACCAACCACTACCTAGGAAGTCATTATTAACTTGGTCATCAAAGTTTTGATCGATAATGGGAAGGGGTGTTTGAGTTTTGAGAGTTGTCATCATACAGTTTTCGAGTCAAGGTTCGTGTCAAACTAAGGGTTTGTTAGAGGGTTCAGCTGAAGATGTGTTTACAGTCAAGGGAATGTTGTTTAAGGCAGTATGGTTATGAAATATCGCAATTATTTCCCTTTTCCAATATCGCTTATTTTCCTCAAAATTTTCCCCATTTCTTATTCCCCATTTGGTTCCTAACCCAACCTATCCTATTCCCCCTATCCCTTTATTCTTTCAAACTATTTCCCATTTCTAAAATATTCATAGCATCCCTTAGCCTATCCTAGGCCTAAATCCCCTTTTATCCTAGGCGTAAATTCCCTTGCTAAAACATCATTGTGTATGATGAGTGAACATTACCCACATACCCCATACACGAAACTCATTTCAAATCCATTACCCAAATTCGATCCTGCTCCCATATTCAAACATGATTACTTTCAGGTGGAGTGCCAATTAAACAGCATGTCTAATCATGTCATCAGAGATTAGGAATCAATTTCAAACCACTCCGGAGACCACCATTTTCACTATTTCTGATCGCAAGCAAATGTTTTGGTTTGTCGTGCAGGAGGTTTGAAGATTGGTTACAGATTGAAAGGCAGATTGCGGAGAAATTAAAAATTGTGCTACGCAGTTGCTGCGCAATGTTTCCCTGGGGCTATCAATGCCAACACGCATCAGTTTCAGTTTGTGGGAGGTAGGGGTCAATTGCTCATCCTATAAATTTTATGTTCAACACTTCAATGGAGGACAGTAATGCTCTTATTGCATTCTCTTTGAAAAAATTGTTGTCCACACCCTGTCAGCCACACGTACAGTCAAAACTTAAAGCTTGAGGTTGTCTTTTAAATGAGAATCATGGTCATTACGCAATGTTGAGTGGCTAGGGTAAATTATAGGGTGAAATAGAATTCTTTCCCGCTCACCTTGAATATTATAAACTCGCTGTCATCACTCTGTATTACTATTGTCTAGGGGAGTTTTGCGCTGTCACAATTGTCAAGCCTCTCATTCTTTGTCCTGTACACGTAGCCTGCAATAAAGTTCAAGCTTAATTTGCCAAGTGTTAGGGTTAAATGGCTCCTACTACTAGCATAAAGAGAGGGTATGTTGTATGCAGCCCAACACTCTAAACCTAGTAAACTCTTCCCCAGCCATTAGAGTCGCCTTTGAGAATGCTGGCTGCATTCCATTCTGCCAAAAAGTTCAGAAAGTGGGTCATAACACGAGACTGGCTAGTCTGTTTTCCTTGAACTTCCATGATAACAGAGTCAAGCTAGGGAATGTGGAAATTATTGTCACAGAGAAGCTCATTGTAAATGCCACAAGCCTCCCTACAGCAGGTGAGAAGTGGTTCAAGGGTGATGAACTCGATATTTCAGCCTTCAAGCAATTTGTTAAACCTGAGTTTAGCAATGAATTTGCTACAACTTTCCCTACCATGTATCTTCAGGATCATTATAGTGAGCTCTTGAAAGTTATCCAAAGGTATTTCACATGTGAGGGTAGATTCAACAGGGTGTACCAATATCATTTGAGGCTTCTATGGCATTTCACAGACAAAAAACCCATGAACCTACCTTTCTTCTTACTCAAGAGTCTGGAAAGGATGGCAGCAAAGTTTCAGCTTCAGAAGGATAACCACATGTCCAGTCTTTTTCATTTCTCCCTCATTAAAATTTTGGTCAAGTTTGCAATAAAGAAGAAGAATATTTAGGTCTGACTTTCTATCTAGTATTGGTTTACTATGCCAGACAGAGTCTTCATCAGTAAAAAAATTGTGAGGAACAAGAAGTGCATGAAACACATGAGCAGAAGGTCACCCACACAATGAAAGAGACAAAGATAGTTGAAGAAAAGGATGAAAAACCTAGCAAGAAACCCATAAGCAAACTTGGTAAGCAGGGTAAGAAGCAGATTACAAAGGGTAAGGAGAAAACTCAGGAACCAAAGGTTCAGGTGGCATCATCTCAGACCACCAAGTTTCAAGTTAAAGTAGAAGAGACAGTCAAAGATGAGTTCGTGATGAGGCCTAGGACTAGGTCAAGAGCCAAGAAGAGTGTGGAGGGATCAGTCCCTCAGGCAGTTGTTGAAATTTCTGAGGATAAACAAGAAGAAAAACAAGAGGACAGTAAAGAAGAAGAAATGAAGCAGGATGAATTAATGCAGTTTGAGCAGGAAGAAGAACCAATGCAGTCTGAGCAAGATACCATGCAGTATGAAGAAGAAAACCCCAAGATGGCTAAAATGAAGGAAGCTCTTTCTAAGTATCAAATGAAGATAACATCCTTGAAGAAGAAAAACATAGACTTGAAACAAACAGCTCAACCAGCAGCTGAAAGGGAAGAAACATCTCCCAAACCTATTGCTAAGGATAAAGGTAAACATGTTTCATTTGTTGAACAGGGCGAAGAAATTGGAGTAGAGTCCAGTATGCCTACAACTAGAGCAGCAAAGTCAAAACAAACTTGGGTGCAGCAAATGAAAAAAGTGGCCCAAGCACCTAGTAAGCCACATTTTGACCAATGGAAGGAGTACCAGAGATGCATAGAAGAGCTTGAGGACAGCCAAGAGTAGGTTAAGAGGTACAAGCAAGAGAATCAGAATTATAAGAAATTTGTGCAACATCTACTTGAAAATTGTGACAAAGAGGTACGTGAGGCATCCAAAGCCCTCGACAGAGGTAAACATTTTGTTAAATGGTCAATTCCTGTAAGAAGACAATGCAAAAACCTCTATGTTAGGAACCTGGTATTGAATGCAAAGTTAAGGAGTATGAAGAAGTGTTTAGACAAGGCATGGGGATTGGTTAAGAAATACAAAGAGGCAGCCAAAACACCTTCACCTAGAAGAGTGCCAAGGCTAAGATCTAAGGCTCTGTCTGAAGCAAAGCTCACTCTACCAGTGCCCACTAAGCACAAAGATCCCACACCTCAAGCTTCCACCAGCAAGACCTCCAGCAAAAGGAAGAGGAGGTAACAGTCCCTTGCATGAAGTTTTGAAATTTTGTTCATGTCTGAAAGTGTTTACACTGCACAGCAGGGGTGTTTCTTTTTCGGGCTCCAGTTGCAGATGCTATTTTGGTCAGTGTTGGTATGGTTCTGATATTGGAGCGGCCTATAGAATTATGGTTGTGTTTTGTTAAAACTTAAGACTTGAAGGCGTATAAGAGGCAGTCTTGAATGTTCGCTATGTAGTTGCTACATAGCTGTTGCGCAGGCCCTGCCTACAAATTTGCACAAGCATTGAGAAGAAGCCAGTTGTCAAAGTTTAAAGGTGTGAACATGTAGCAGAGGTGGTAGCCAACTCAGACCATCAATTGCCAGCCACGTGCCATTTTTGAAAGGAAACAAATGTCATCACAGTCGCTACCCAACTACTACGCAGTCCTTGCACCTTCAACAGCGAGTTGTCCTTCTTTTTGTTGTTTCATTCCATGAAGATATGTTTCAAAGATAGACTAGCTTTTACAGGGATTTAGTTTTTTGTATTAAGATAAAGCCTTCAATACTTTTATGTTCTTTTGTTTTATCAGTTGAGGAAAAGGACTTAAACAGCGAAAGCTTTCCTCTTTTTGGTCTTAGTTCAATCCACTATTTGGATCAATGATGCAATGTATCTAGACTCTTATTATTTCTTGTCATAGCTCTATTTAAACTGGAAAATACAAATAGAACAGGTGGTTGTTGGTTCAACATTATTCTGAGCTATTATAGACTCATGTGTGCTGTGATTTTTATTAATGAATATGCTTGATGTTGAAGTTATTCCAGTTAACATTACAGAGATTATTGCGGTATGATGTTTTGAAATTATCACTCTCTAGTGTATCTGTATTCTTATTCATGTTTTCTTCTTAGTCTTCTTTAAAGGTGTAATGAAACAGCTACATTAGAATTCATCTTGTCTGCTCTTGTTTAGCTATACCAAATATATCAGTTTGAAATGAAATGTTTATGCCTTTAAATGTTTTGTTCTTTCCTCTTGATATTCACTCATTGAAACTGCAGTAACAAAAATTTCATTTGTTTTGTTATTGTGGATGAGCATTTTAGTTTTCATGTTCCACTGTACTACAAATTGTTTTCCTATTTCGAAGTGTGTACCAGTCAAGCCTTTGTGTATGAAATTGGTTGGGAAATGCATAGGCATGATGAACCAATAAAGTCATGATCACATGCATCAATTATTCCAGAATCCTTCACCAATCACCAACTAAAATTTAAAATAATTTTCAGATCTGGTCTTTACTAGAATTAATGCTTCAAAGTCTCTTATCTCTGAGTTTTACAAGTGAGGGAACCCCCTCCGGTTGGAGAAGACCAATCTCTCAACCAAAAGAGATTTGTGATTACCTCTGTGACCCTTTTCCTTCAACCTAAAAGGAATCATGGAGTGCTAATAGCAGGAAGAGTTAGGAGAAGGTCAAAATAGGATAATTGTAACTCAAGAGAAAATGGCAAGTGATATTAAAAAAAAAAATAACATTGAGAGAATGTTGCTAGGAATGCAAGTTAATTCGTTTTTTAACCCTTAATTACTCAAGAACTTCTCAGGTAGTTAGTACTATACAAAATTCTCAGAAAAAGACTATAGCGAATTAAGGAGGAGCTTCCAAAATACAAAGAAAAAGACCATAGAGGTGTTATTGTGTGGGTTAATAAAATGGAAGCCATTTTTTAATCGAACCCACCAATAGGTGAACGAGAGAAAATCATGACCACATCCAACAACTTGGAAGTTGAGACATATGATTGGTTCCTATGGTGGTCCGGAAAATGTGAAGCTCGTTTTTTCCTCTAGAAAAATTTTGTGGATGCCCTGCTAAAAAGGTTTTATGATGAAGAAGAGGATGATATCTACGAAAAATTTGTTCATCTCAAGAAAACAGGGTATGTAAGTGAATACACCCACGAATGGGAAGTATTAGCTACAAGAAAAAGAGGACTTATTTATGAACAACTGATTAAAATGTATAAAAGTGGACTTAAGGAGTATATCCATGCAAAATTGAAGTTGTACAAACCCAAAAACATTGAAGAAGCCAGACATGCAACAAAAATTATTTACCAAAAACATAAGTTCAAAATGTCATCATTCAAGGGAGACGAAGACCAATAACAATACTCAGGGAAAAGGAGTCAAGGTATTGTGGAGACAAATGGACTTCAGGACATACATGCCTTAACAAGAAGTTATATACTTATGGAGTCAAGAAGGAATTAGACACTTCAAGTAAAGAGTCAAATAAAAAAAAAAAAAATATATATATATATATATATATATAATTGTTGCAAATATGGAGAAAAATGGACACGGGGACATAAGTATGAAGATGCATCCTTACGCTACTATAAAATAGAGATGGAAAGCAAGTTGAAGTGCGAGAACGTGATGAAGAAATCGTTGTCACACACAGTGAAGATTCAGATTCTAAGGAACCATCACTAGTTGTGATTTCATGTGACTGGAAAAACCATGATGAAAATAGCAATTCTTCAAAAGATCAAGAATAACAAGCAACTGCAAAATACATTCCACCACATCTTTGAAAGACGAGAAACTAGTCTCCAAGAAGGAGCATTAACCTTACTACACCACCAACAAACATGATGAGGAGATTACGCCCTAAAACCCTAAAGCTTAAAGGACTCATAAGAGGCAGAAATGTCAATATACTTGTAGATTATGGCAGTACTCACAATTGTATAAGCATTGATCTTGCTAAACAACTTGATCTTGGTATATGCCGAATCAAGGACCTAACCATGACTATCGCTATTGGGCAAAAGTTAAAAGAGATAGGAGAATGTCATAAGGTTTCAATTCAAATACAAGAACTAGAGCTACAAATAGATTTATTTTCCCTACCACTCAAAGAAATGGATATAGTTCTAAGTGCAGAATGGTTAATAGAACTAGGAAGCTATGCTGCAAACCTTGAAGAACAGTTCATGAAGTTTAACTGGCAAGAACGACATTATAAATTATATGGTGTTAACACTTCCAACTTCAAAGAAGGTGCAAATTCATATGAGAACATCACCCACTCACAAGACACAAACAAAGTCAAAGAAAATACATGCCATTTCATCGCAACATGTTCAACTAGAGGAAACCCTTCTTGTTATGCTTTGAGGACAAAGCATCTAAAAGAGGGTGGAAATGTTATGAATAATAAATAATATTAATATAATAATATTGATAATAATTAAATTAATTAATGTCTTCATTAATTATGAAGGGACAAAGGTCAAACAATGTGACCATTCACCTTCGTGGCCAATCAATGCCTATAAAGGCAAACCGCCACGAAGGTGTGTAATCACCATTCAAATTTTATCAATAATACAATTACCTATTTCCACTTACCTACACATATTTACACACTCTACATACAATTACATTCGTCCGTACTTTTCTTCTTCTAACAATATAACAAGTCCCTCATACATGCCAACTTCCATATGCAAAGCCAAGTCCAAGACCACAAGGGGGAAGACGGAAATGACCCATCTAATGAAACTACTAGACTATTGGGGTCGTGCACCATGCACTATGAGCAGGGAGACCCTTATCTCGACCATTTGGCCTAGTCTTGATGGTTTGAGGTGCATCTTCACCATCAAATGGTCCAAGCAGTTTGTGAGCATTAAGGACAGCATCACAATTGACCTCCCCCCTTATTCTGGAGAATGAAAAGCACATATGCTTAGCCCCTACCATCTTGGAGAAAGAAGAAGGGCCTATTGTACCTACAGAGGAGACAAACAATGGATGGGAGAAAGGAGCCTAAACATGTAGTTAAAGGTTGGGTGCCAATCCCCAAGGGGCAAGGATAATGTTGACCATCCTCCCTTTGCCAGATTGTTACCTGTTGTTGCCTAAAGTAAAATTCCATGCTAGCTAGCTAGTTGTTTTGTTATGTTGTTATCACTTTCTTTGTGTCACCTTCAAGGCAGGAGTTTATTTTTTCGTAGCTTTTATGGCACGGTTTTGTCCTATGGACACTTAGCTAGAATAGTCGATGCAAACATGAGCACTTATGGGAGCTCAATAAGGATGTAGGGCAGCTGTTATTATGTGGCCCCACTTGGAGGTTGGTCCATCTCACCACTTATTATTTGAGGTGGTTTCTTTTCCTATGAACACATATTATCTTTTCTCCATAAGTAGACTATGATTCAATGTGTTAAAGACACATCATGATGTCCCTTTCATTGATCTTATTGTATAGGGCCATAACATATCGTATTAATGTTCATTTCTCTACTCTGAGAGCGATGATGTAAACCATATCAATACAATGGTCAAGTATATAATCTTCTGCCAAAGGGAAAATCTAATATCACTGAAACACTGTGTAAACAAGAAGGTGCATTTTGGGTGGATTAGTATCTTCTTCAAATAAATAAAACTGTTGAAAATATTAACAAGAAAAGAGTTCCTTGATTTGCGCCTTAATCATAGGAGCCAGAACAAGTTCCTTCTTGTGCATGACTTGAGTTCCTATAATTAGGAATGAGTCCCTAAAAATTAGAACTAGTTAGGATGTAGTTAACTAATGTGTTGAAATTGAAAGTCAAGTTCTTGATTTTCTAGTGTGAATTGATTTAAACACAAGTGATTGAGTTTCAAGTGGTTGACTTGAAATAGGACGAGTTGCATGAGCAGTTAACTCTTGCTAACTCACACTAGGCGACATGAGCATTTGAGGAGAACATCAAATCTAGTTGGAGCGGCAGAATTGTTGAAACTCAGGGTTGATCTTCAAAGGGGCAAAGGAAGCATCCAAGAGGGCTTAGTATTCAGCCCTAGTTCACTGTGTAGGGATGGACTTCTACAGCGATAGTGGGCAGCCTCCATTGCCCTGAGACTTGTCTTTTGTGGAGCAGCAGTGAAGCAAGTAGTGGGTAGGTTGAAGACCCTATGAGTTGGCATCCTTGATGGACAAAGGAGTAGCTAGAGGGCAGACTGTTTGGACCAAAGATCAGTGACCTAAAGGAGCTGCATTCACTGATAGTGGCAGATTGTGGAGCTGGAGATGCATGCCTTCAGAGGGAGCAACCTTAAGCAGCAAAGCAAGAAGTGCTTAGAATAGAGAAGTGATGGACTCACAGAGCATGGTGGGAAAGAACAAGTCTTCAAATAAGGCTCCGCAGAAGAAAGCAGGGAAGTCTTGTAGTTCAGAGGGAGCAGCTACAACAGCAGAGAGCATGCTAGTGTTGGAGACAGATCCAGGTGGACGAGGTTCTTCTAGGAACACCTTCCTCGCTAAGAGGGAGTGTTGAAAATATTAGCGAGAAAAGGGTTCCTTGAATTGTGCCTTAATCATAGGAACCAAAACGAGTTCCTTCTTGTGCATGACTCGAGTTCCTATAATTTAGGAGTCAGTCCGTAAAAATTAGGACGAGTTAGGATGCAGTTAACTGATGTGTTGAAATTGAAAGTCAAGTTCTTGATTTTCTAATGTGAGTTGAGTGAGGCAAAACTCAAGTGATTGAGTTTCAAGTGGTTGACTTGAAATAGGATGAGTTGCATGAGTAGTTAAATCATGCTAACTCAACCAATCACAAAATCATTCCTTAATTAGAAAACTCACTAATTTTAACCATTCAAATTGCCTCTATAAAGAAGGAACGAAGGCACAATTGTATTCACTCTTGTATGCACCAGTTTTGTGTGTAAGCTTGTAAGTGAGCGTGACAAGACGAAGGCTTGTGCAAGCTGGTAGAAGGTAGTTTTCCCTTGGCTCGTGCGCTAGAATTTAGGAGCTAAAGGATCAGCTCTTGTGCAAGGAATTAGGGACTTGGTTCCTTGGGTTTGCACTAGGAATTCTGAGCAGAGCAGGAGCAAGGGAAGAGGGCAGCGTGATCATCATTCTTGCAAGGGTTTCATGCTTAGAATAAGCAGGGAGAAGGGTCTATTCTCCAAGTGAAACAGTTGTATTTGTAAGAGATCAATTGCTCAATTTCTATCAATAAACAAGCAGAGGGTTTTCCCAGTTTGGTTCACTAGAAAAATGGTGTTGTTCAATTGTGTGATTGTGCTTTTATTTATGTTCCTATACCGCTGCAAATTTGAACTGGAATAATTTTGTGCCTATATGAAAAGAAATTATATTTCAGATTGTTCATATTAGCAGATCAGAATTTTGTGGCTTTTCTACAAAAACAACCAAAAAAAATGTTTTCGTCACACTCTCCAGACAGGCCTGCACTAATTTGAAAAGGAAAAAAGGAATATAAATGATTCATATACCAGCAGCGACAGTGGTAGGGTATCCAATTGAAGAACCCAATCCTATTGCAAGAATTCCATTTGCTACTGTGAATGACTTTGATGCAGGCATAGATGAATGAGAAATCAGTTGCATGTGTATTACATCTTGGCAGATTGTGCTCAACGTGCAAACAGGTGGAACAGCTAAGGCCACTGCACCAATTACAAACAGGGAGATCCATATACTTGCCAGTGCCCAAATCTGAGAATGATCAACCTGTTGCCCCTCCCTCCAGAAACAAACAACCCAGTCACATGCTTAGCAATGAAAGTTAAGCTAGATACCTGAAACAACCTGGAAGTAATCATAAAGTGGAGGTTTCCCCATTTTAATGTCAAGGACACCTTGTTGTAACAGCATACCTCAGCATCAGCATAAGTAGACTGCCGCTTGAGGCTGCAGCGAGGATATTTTACCACTGATTTTGATCCATACCACCGTAGCTTTAACTGCAACAACTCCAATTACAAATAATGACAGTCATAATGCAATCAAACATCAAATTGAACTTAGTGTTTTATATATATATATAGAGAGAGAGAGAATATCATTCTAAATTCCCCTCACCTCCACCTTATCAAACATGTCGTCTAGAATAAGAGGACGCCCACTGTAATATGAGTCCCGCGCCTGCATGAAAAAGGTAGAGTTCCTCAAAAATAGAATAACACTAATTGTAATAACCATTTATCATAGAACCCCATTATCCATCACAAAACACCAATGAAAAAGTCCCAAATTTTTTCAGATGTGCATTAGGGAAAAGATGGCACATTTGAGTTGTATTCCCGGCTGGAGGGAGTTAGCTGTAAATTTCTCTGCCAGTTTCGAATGATTTACGTGAAAAAGAAAACTAGCTACACAAGTTTTTCCACCCATGATGATGTTTGGCTAGCATTAGTCTAGATTGCAATATTATAATTTTGCAGCAGTTTAGGGAAAATAAAAGCAGCAGCTCTAAATTGAAAGATTCTCTTTGTAAGCTGCATTATATTCATTGTGCAACCACCCATTATTCATCATCAATAAAGAGTGTTAGTGGTGAATAGTATAAGCAATATGCAAGCTTTGAATTAATTTCATACTTTGGTATGCATCCTTGAAGGAATTATTTATCAACTGCTGGATAACAGAGACAGATAAGATTCCTGAAATGCTGAAGATTATTATTTAGTGTAACAGGTACCACATGTTTTTATTGTTTTTTGCAAATAAATATATAGAGAGGTTTCATTGAAATTTCCCCTCCTTTCTCTCTCACAGACTCCAGTTTATATTCAAATAAAAAAACCTTGAAAAAAAATTAAATGGACCTAAAGAAACAGACAAAAGGAAAATGAGGACAGAGTTAAGTATTAGAAGCTGAATATATCCTCTTTCCAGAGAAACTAAGAAATCCTTTATCAATTCATAAAATACAGGTTAATCTCTCTTTCTTTTTATAACTGCACCAGAAAACAATCCTACACACGCACACCTTTGACACATTCACTCATCTCTGTCTTTTTACCTTATACCCAAACCATTTTATTCAACCTTTGTTTGGGTTATCACTAGGACTTAGGACGATGATCCATTGACGAACAATATTATGATGATAAACATGTAAAGGTTACTCTTGATAGTCATAAATGTTAGTCTTTGTAGCATCGGATGTGTTCTAGCCATGAAATTTGATGGAGAGGCTAAAATACATGTATTCTCCAAAACCCAGAAATTGTTTCTGGAAACTCCACTTAGAGACGACTTAATTAAAATAATTAATTAGTTTTTTACTATTTCCTAAGTCTAAACTTAGAAAATATGATTAATTAAAGGGTATTAATTAATTCATGATGAGAATCTTCTAGAAAAAGACTCGGATCGAATTCTAGTTAATCTTAGCCATCGATCAAGTTTTAATCGTGGCCATTGATGTCCCAATGAGAGATTATAAGAAGAAACTCGATGCGGCTTGGAGAAAACACACCAGCGGTTCGATTTCACTAGCAGATCGATTTCTAGAGTAGCGGCGTTGAGTTGCCGGAGAGAGAGTTAGTGAGCTCGAAGCAGTGAGAGAGGGGCAGGGATAGTAAGGCCGGAGGAATTTTTTCCAGTTCTGGAGAGTGCACTGCAGAGAAGCAGTAAGTGCCACAAAGAGGCAGCACAGAGCCGCGCAGAGGCATCGCAGTGCTTCAGAGGGGATATCGTAGTTTGCTGGGGAGAAGCAGTGATTCAGTGCCAGAAGCCGAAGAGAGTCTGGAGGCCAGGAGGATCCATCTTCCATAGAGCAGTTGATCAAATAGCGAGAGGGAAAGCAGTTCCGAGTTGTGAGGGCATATCATTGTGTAGGCTCACGCAGTGACTACGCAGAGGCAACAAAGAGCAGCTCAACTTGAGCCAAGGTCAGTGTCAGATCACCTGTGGGAGTGAGATTTTTCTCACTAGATTTATTATCAGTTATTTCTCTGTATAGATTCTTAGATTTGAGCATCCATAGTCTTGTACTCAGATTTACCACTGCATAATATTAAAACCCTCAGTTGTTGCACTGGTTTTCCCGAGTTGGGTTTTTCCGAGGACTTAGTCCAAAAATCACTATGTATTTGTGTGTATGTGCATCTATTCTTCCAACATTTTTATTTCTTCCACAGTATTTATTTTGTGAAGGTTGCAGTGTATTTATTTCGATATTTGTCGTAGCACACAGCAAATAATTTGTTTAATCAAATTAACAAATAGAAGAAATAACATCAGTTGTTGCAATAGGATTTGGGGTTAGCCAAAATTTCACATGGTATGAGAGCACAGATTGGAGCCAGACGGCTCAGTGACAAGCTGGAAGTAGGAGCTTTGAAGCATTGCATAAGCAGTTGTTTGAAACCCCAGGGGTTGCGTAGTCCCTTGGCCAGGAGGGTCAATTTTTGAAGAAAAGTTTATTTCTCTGAGGGAGTCAATAGAGAATAAATTTTCCAGATCAAAGATTACCAGAGGCAGAGGAAGAAGCAGCATTTTTCTTGCAGAGAAGATCTTCAGATGGGACGCAGTTATTTTGCAGTGGCTTGCTAGTGTAGAATAGCATCAGGAGGAAGGAAGAGCACACACTAAGGGAATTCTTTCCTCAAGGAACTTCTAGTCAAGAAGTTCGATTTTTCACTACAAAGCAGCAGTAGTTGTAAGCAGATTTGCCCACACCAGCAAGGAGTGCGTAGAGCCAATCAGCAGCTGCACAGAGAAGAAGAGGAGTTCGACTTTTTGTAGAGATGGCATCAACAAGGCTGAGAAATCAGGATCGGTTGGACGAAACCTCCAACTATGTGATCTAGAAGGCAAGAATTTCATGTCTTCTAGATGAATACGATCTCAAAGCCTACATCGATAACGTGGTAGCTGTAACCACGGATGCAAATCAATTGAAGGCCTACAAGAAGGAGATGGCAAAAGCAAAGAAGTTGATTCTCGATGGGGCTTGAGATCACATGGTGTCTCACATAGTTGGCAAAGATACTGCCAAGCAGATGTGTCACGCTCTTGCTACGCTATACCAAGGATCTTCCGAGCAGCGGAAGATGTATCTTGAGGAGAAGCTGAGATTTATCTTGAGGAGAAGTTGAGATGTACAAGAATGCAGAAAGGGGAGCGCATAGACCCCTTCCTCACTAGGATTCAGGATGTCCGAGACCAGCTATCTGCAATAAGGTCAACACCCCAGCCTACAGAATTAATACGGTGAGCTCTAAACAGAGTTTCCGAAGACTGGCAGGTCTACATCGAGAGTATTCTACGCAGAGATGAGTTAACAAAGCGGCATCGAATGTGGGTTGATCTGCAACAGGAGGAGACGAGGCGAGATTTGGTGAAGAGCGCTATCAATGGAACCAGCAGCAGTAGTGGGACAAAGCAAGTGAAGGAAGAGGAGAATGTGGCCCTCGCATCAAAGGGGCAGTAGGAGCAGCGCAAGAGGAAGAAGGACCTTTCCAAGGTCAAATATTTCAGATGTGGTGAGCTTGGCCACTACAATACCCAATGTCCTCTCAAGAAGAAGCACAAGGAGGAGAAGCAGGACCAGGAAGCAGCTCATGCAGAGATCAAAAGGTTGTCCTCTAGATTGGAGCAAGAGTTTTCCATGATCACCGATATACCTCCAAGAGTGAGGTGGGGTCATTTGGTGTTGTAGCCCCAAAGAACTACAGGATAAGCATGATTCTTGAGGAGGTCCACCTCTTGAATCAGAACCTTGCTACAGGAGCCCACAGTACTTCAGTAGCAAGATGGATCAGTGGTAGATGGTGCAGTGAGATGCAAGAGTGACAGATGTAGTGGCTAGTAGCGGTCAGGTACTGGGCAGCGCACTGCAGAGTTGGCAGCAGTGTAGTTGGCACAGAGCAGAGTCAGCAGCAACACAGAGGCTTCAGTGACTACGCAGAGACTAGCAGCAGTCAAAGACTCGGGAGACAGATGCATCATATTGATCACAGTTGATTCAGCACTTTGGATGCTTTTCAGTTGCAGTTGCAACAGCAGTAGATGGAGAGGGAGTTGGAGTGCAGATGCAATGTTGGCAGCAGTTCAGCAGGGTCAGCGGCAGCACAGATGCAAGCATATATCAGAGTTCCGCAATAGCTGGTGGGCAGCAGCAGCCAGACATCAACAGGGTGACAAGAGGTGGTGCAAAGATAGGGTGTTGCTTCAATGGGTTGCAGGCTTCCAGCGCTAGAACACATTCCTCACTAAGAGGGAGTGTTATATTCTCCAAAACCCAAAAATCGTTTATGGAAATTCCACGAAATCGTTTCTGGAAATTCCACCTAGAGATGACTTAATTAAAATAATTAATCAATTTCTTAATATTTCCTAAGTCTAAACTTAGAAAATATGATTAATTAAAGGGTATTAATTAATTCATTGTGAGAATCTTCTAGAAAAAGACTTGGATCGAGTTCTAGTTAATCTTAGCCATCAATTAAGTTTGAATTGTGGTTGTTGATGTCTCAACGAGAGATTATAAGAAGAAACTCGAAGGGTCTTGGAGAAAACACACCAGCAGTTTGATTTCACTGGAAGATCGATTTCCAGAGTAGTAGAGTTGAGTTGCCGGACAGAGAGCTAGTGAGCTCGAAGCAGTGAGAGAGGAGTGGGGATAGTAAGGTCAGAGGAAGTTTTTCCAATTCCAGTCAGTGCACTGCAAAGATGCAGTAAGTGCCACAGAGAGGTAGCGCAGATCCACACAGAGGCAACATAGTGCTTCAGAGGGGAGTGCTTTAGAGGGGATTTTGTAGTTTGTTGGGGAGAAGTAGTGATTCAATGCCAGAAGCCGAAGAGAGAGTCAGGAGGCCAGGAGGATCCATCTTCCAGAGAGCGGTTGATGAGATAGCGAGAGGAAAGCAATTCCGAGTTGTGAGGACACAGTACTACGTAGGCTGATGCAATGACTGCGCAAAGGCAGCAAAGAGCAGCTCAACTTGAGCCAAGGTCAGTGTCGGATCACCTGTGGGAGTGAGATTTTTCTCACTAGATTTATTGTCAGTCATTTCTCTGTATGGATTGCTAGATTTGAGCATCCATAGTCTTGTACTCAGATCTACTACTCCATAATATTAAAACCCTCAATTGTTGCACCGGTTTTCCCAAGTTGGGTTTTTCTAGGGACTTAGTCCATTAATAATTGTGTATTTGTATGTGTGTGCATCTATTCTTCCAAGCATTTTTATTTCTTTTGCAGTATTTATTTTGAGAAGGTTGCAGTGTATTTGTTCCGATATTTGTCGTAGCACACAGCAAGTAATTTGTTTAATCAAATTAACAAATAGAAGAAATAACATCAGTTGTTGCAATAGGATTTGGGGTTAGCCGAATTTTCACAATAAATCATGACCTTTAGTAAACTAGTAAGTCTCCTCATCATAGTGGAACTGTGGAAGTCAATTATTTAAAAATTGTATGTATAGTGGTTATCTAAGTCACTGAACATGCCCCTAGGGGGTCCCATGTCACAAATCCCATGTTTCCAATATGGATTCATGATGGATGTGTCATACACAAGTTTGGCATGTGTCTTGTTCACAGGACAAATGCCAAACTCGTTCCCTACATGTTTTTAGGACATGCGACCTTGGAAAAGGCACCCTGTAGATCTAAAAAAGATAACTTGTCTTCCTTTTTCACTCATTTCACTCAACAGGGTGGAGTGTTAAGGGGTTCTGCAGTGCGGCATTGAAGGGCTTCCAAATGTTGGGAAAGAGGATTTGTCCACCAGTCTTCAAGTTTTTTCCTATAGTGCTCCATTTGCTTCCTCATTTTCACAGAAATCATGGCTCGATCAGCAAGGGAAGTTGGAAAAGGTCAAAGGAAAGGGAGGAATGTCCTTAATGAGGTTGTCCCTCCTGTGAAAATTCGGTGACCAAAATTCCTACTGCAGCAACTGATGATATTTCTCCTACTTGTTAGATTTACATGAACAAGTTATTTGCAGTTTCCTATGGAAAACATTGAAATACATACACTGCAGCCTATACCATTTAAAATATTATGCCAAAACAAGAAACTGAACAATAGAGAGATAAAACACAAATGACACAGTTGTTTTTGGACAAACATCCCCGGAAAAACCCAATGCGGGAAAACCGGTGCAACAGATCTGAGGGTTTTTATTATTAAGCAAAAGTTATTTCTAAATACAACCTCTGGATGCCTTGCAGGCAATCCAGTACAGAAAATATCACTCAACAGAAGAAATTAGTGAGATTACGTCACTCTACACTGCAAGTCCCGACTGATCCGATAGTTGAACCAACGAGTCCCCGGCTACTTCTGCGCTGGCCCTACGCAGTCACTGTGTGGGACTGCGTCACAACCTCTAAGGCCCTGCATCACCTCTTTGCTAGATCGATTTGCCCTCTGGAGCTGACTCCAGCCCTCCCGGCTCAGAACGTCAAACCCCCAACAAATCTCGGACTTTTGCGTGAAGGCTATGCGCTGCTCTGCGTGAGCCCTTCCTGACTCTGCGTCACCCTCTCTGGGCACTGCGCTGCCTCCTCTGCGTGTCTCTTTGTTGAGTAATCTTGGCTCCAAAGAAGATACTCTAGCCAAAACTCTCTCTGCCCCTCTCTGTGTGATCACTACGAAATCACTGCGTTTGCTCTAGCTTTAGCAATTCGATTTGACTGATCAACTCCTTGTCTGTCTTCCAAATGACCCTCAAGCCTCCTTAAATAATCTTCTCGTTGACATTCAACAGCCCATATTAGAAGCTAATCAATGGCTAAGATCATTTATGCTTGATCCTTGTCTTCTTCTAGAAGTTACACCCACAATTAGATTAATACCCATTAATTGTTTTAATTTCCTAAGTTTAGACTTAGGGACCCATTAAAAATAATTAATTATTTTAATAAAACTGTCTCCGGGTGGAATTTCCCAAAACGTTTTCTAGGTTCTTTGGAATACATGTGCCCAAACCTCCCTGCAAAATTTGAGACTTAAAGCACATCCGATGCTACCAAAAATCAACACCTCCTCCTTCAATTTCAACAATCTCTGTTAGTATCCCATCTGCTGGAAGTGGGGGTGCAAGTGCAATGTCAAATGCTGAAGAAAAACATTGCTGTAGCAAGACAGCAGGCTCAAGAGCAAAAGTATCCATTGTGGAGGCATGTTACAAGACATCAAGCGGTCACTTTTGATGACGGTGTTCCTCTTGATGGGTCATCCTCCACGCCAACAGATGAATTAATCTGATTGGATATAAAAGAGGAGGATGGGGGAGAGAATAGTGACAGTGATGCTAATTTTGATGATTTTGACATGGAAGAGGACTACTGACAGTCATGAGCAATGAGATTCTTCTATCTATGGTTCTAGTATCTACCCTATTTTGTATTTGACATTGGCGTACCCACCTATATTAGCAGTGACTCAGTGTCTATGTAATACATTTTGATTTTGATGACATAATGAGAAAAGTGTAGTTTATAGTTATAATTTCTTTTGTGTTTGTCATTTGACCATCATGGATGACTAGTAAGTACTACGTGTTAACTAATTGTAAATTTGGATTTGTATCATCATCATGTATATATTTTAGTTTCTAAATTCTAACAAAATTTGAATCTTTATGTCTCTGTTTCATTTTTTTATGTGTAATTCACTAATGTATTTTCTTTTAACATATATAAAAAATTTAACAATATATATATATACAAACACAAAAAAAAACGTCCTCCATGTCCTGTTTCTGGGGTCACCATATCTCATGTCCAACACTCATATTTCCATGTAACATGTCATCATATCAGGTGACTTAGGTTGTTATGTAGTATGGTTTAAACTTTACACAAAGAAGTCAGAATAGTAATTGAGTAGCACTGTGGCATGTGAGTTGACAGAAACCAATGAAAAAGTTCAACAGTAATTAAGGTTAGTTACAACCAAGGAGGGAATCTAGCAGCCACCACTTTAAAAGAACAGGTGCAATCACCAGTACAAATCAAGACAGCCAGACAAACAGACTATATACAGGAAGGCGAAAGGACAGAATGGAATTAAGAAAGAAACAATATGTATTGATGTCCACAAGTGTGCAAAATATGTTAGTAACTTAGTATAACTAGAAAGTACAAGTCACAATAGTGATGTGGTTGTGCCAAAGGAAACTCTTAGGTGCAGAAAGAAATACAAATAAAAATAGTCTAAAGGTGTAAACCCTTGAAAGAAATAAAGATATATGCATCATTATGTAAAAAGAGAAGAAAAGAGCCACTACCCAGCACCAGAAGGAGAAGTAAAGGAGATATCTCCACCATCATCAGATACCGTCAAGGTGCCAATGCAAAGTCTAAGACTGTTCTTTGGGGAATGGCCAGTACCAAGTGGTCACAGCTAGGAAATCCTAAGGGGGAAAATGGGTGCTACTAGCAGGATCTCTCATAACATTCAAGGATGAAGAGAGAAATCTAGTAATGGGCACTTGTCTACTATATTTAAATTTTAAACTGGGTGAGAATAATTCAACACTGTAGCATGCTCTAAGGAACAAATAATTAAGACTGATACCACTGAATAGCAATGGGGAAAAATTATATAAACAAAGGAATTAATTCCGTGTAAATATGTAGGTGTCATTCTAGGTCTCAACAATTGTGAGTGAGTGAGAATGAAGAAATTATACTAATGTTAATGAATGACTAAAATACGTCAAAGGCTCTTTAAAGTAGAACTAAAGATAATATTAATAAAAGAAGTGCCTAAAGCATCTATTACCTAAGAAAGTACAGGAGGTCTACATAAAAAAGAAAAAAAATATTTACAATATTGAATGACACCAAGGATAAGAATGCAATCCTCATGAGGTATAATGAAGTAAAATGAACCACTCTTACAGAAGAGGGGAGAGACTGAACGAGTAGAACAAACATGGCAAAACCCTTGATCCTCATCATCATTGGTGAGGGAATTTCCACTGTTGTTGACCAGTCTAAAGTCATCAATAATGACTCTGAGTATGTGATATGGAGAATGACCTAGGCCAAGAGGCAATGGTGGGCCTGTCCTTCAATGCAACAGAGTAGTACTTGCAAGAGAGATATCCTGGAGAATCATTGGGAAATTACCCAAAGGATGAATGAAAGAATTGTAACACCCAAGTTTATTTCTATAATGTATATCTTGTTAAAAGTCCATCTTGTGACAACAAATTTGCACTCATAGAATTTATACCCTACAAAGAAATCTGAAAACTTCCAAAACACTTATCAAAACTTCAGATCTGCATAAACCAAGTTACCAAAACACTATATGGAAGATTGAAGTGTCGACATGGCATATCAAGAGGATAGATTAGTCAGCAGTAAACAAATGATAGATCTACAAAAAGAGAGTCTGAACAATCAAATCAGCATACTAAATCTCCAGCAGCAATCACATATCCTTCTATTACCATGAAAAGAAGATTACATAAATCCACACATCTCACAAGATCACACTACAAAGCGCTCTAACTCGAATGCACACACTATCACATCTACCATGCCATTGTCTCAGTGATGCACCTTCATTCCCTTTTATGGAATACGGAGAAGATCTAGGTACAAATAAAGGCTAAAACCCTAGCCTCTAAAGTGGAGCACTCCACCTTGACAAGGTCAAACCCTCACCCTAAGAGAATGTTCCTCACATGTGTAATAGTATCTTCCCCAAAAAGTGCATCCCTCGTCGGCTCAGAACAGATAGATACAAGCCAACTTGTGCCATGCATGCTCCTTGTCATACATGATTTTGGTCACCCATGACCTTGGACACTAACAAAGCCATTATAATCTCCTAAATCTACAAGCTTGAGCCTTTCTGGGTAAATTTTGGATAGTGGCTCCTTCTACTCACCCGTTGTCTTGAAGTAAGCCACGAGTGCTCAGTAGTTCTTAGATAACAACATGCCAACAAAGTCAAAATATATAGATATATATATATGGTCTTTGAACAAGGTTACCAGTAGCATACTCAAATGTGGGGCTCCCACCCCAAAATCGTGCTTCAAGTAGGAGCATCCTCCCAAGTGGTACTCCCACCTTAGAACGACACTTCAAGAGAAAGAATTCTCTCAGGTGGCCCTTGGGAGCACGCTCCCGAAAATCAGGAGCATGTTCCAGACCCTTTTGGTGTGCTCCCTATTATCTGTTGAGAATCTAGGGCAATGATATTAGGTGATTTCTCTTCTATTAGTAACTGCTTGTGAGTGCTTTTACTTCTTTAGATTAGGACCTTCTTTTACTTAGGTTATTAGTGTTCTGCTTCATAAAACAGCTACCAATGCATAAACCATAAAGAGACAAGAGACACAAAATATAGGTTGTCAGCTAGGGCTAAAATCTCTCTCTTTGAGAGCAAAACCCGCTCAAATTCTTCTTGTAGAGATTCCAACTGACAAATACCAAGACCACTTGACCTATTTGCCCTTCCAAGACCATGACACAAAACCTCCTTGACAAGATTCTTCTTGCTTTTCTTCCTCCTTCTTGGCTACCCTTTAGAATTCGATTTCCTCTTCACTGCTTCAAAATTGTTCCTTACTTCAACATCCTTGAGGACCTTAAAGGATTGTGTTGCTGCCCTTACCTTCTTACCTTTGCACCACTCTGCTACCCCTGCACTACTTATTGTACTGCTACCGTCCCTCGCAATGAACTGCTACTTCACCTCGCACTACATTGTTGCCTTATCTCGCACTATACTACTGCCTTATGCTTAAGATTACGCACTTTCTCCTGTTGTACCTTTCTTCAGTTGTACCTCGCACTTCTGCTTCAGTACTTACCTCGCACTACACCCTTACTGCAGTCTTATCTCCGCACTGTAATCTTGTCCGAATTATAGACCGCTTAAACTCTTGTCTGAATATTTGTGTCTAACTGAAATTCAGATGGCTCTAGTTATAGTAGTTTGCCACTAAAATAAGCCAACCTGAAGAAGGTAAACCAACATGACTATTAGGAGGAGATAATTAATTTCATTTGAAGCCGACTTGAAGAGGGATGCCTTGTGCTTGTCGTGGAGGGTTATTTTATATATTCATATTGACTCTTACATAAGTGTAATATGCCCAAGAAGGGTCCTTCATACATGACATAGACTCAATTTGACTCTATGACTAGATGACTTAATCTTAAAAGCTCACAATGGGAGCCATTACTAAAATAAAATTCCTTGCTCATGAAACCCATGAGACAAGCAGAATAATAATTTTATTTTTCTTTCTTTTCATCAATAACATAAAATCATAATTACACATGTCATTATGAAGATCAAACCTAGTTACTTTTCAACACTCCCTCTTAACTAGGGAGGTATTCATAATGGTACTACTACTTGGTCATTCTTAATCTAAAGAATTTCTCATAAGAAGAATCGTATTGGTAACCCATCTATATAGCATCATATCAACCAGCAATGTCACATAGCAAGGCCTTGACTAACAGCTCTATCTCTCCACGAGATCCGAGCACAATGTTGGCGAGACCAATGATGTATAGACACCCTCATCATTGTCTCTCTCAGAACTTACTACACCTGGGTTCTCAGGGTGTGTTCCACCAAGACTATTCTTATCTTGGATTCCCAGTCCTCAAAGAATATCGGTCCTCAACGACTATTCTTATCTTGGATGCCCTAATACATCCTCAAAGAACATCGAATGCCAGATGCTTACCCAATCCTCCATTTTGTCTTCCCAAGTGAAGACAAGAATGATGTGTCTATCTCTCCCTCTTAATTAGGGAGGACATAGCTATTCCAATAAAGGAATGTACTCATTCCTACAGAAGGAATGTGCCTAAGCTCCCTCTTGGCTTAGGAATTTCCAAGTTTCTTCAAAGTAAGAAACTGTTAATCTAGGTTGTCATGGATGTCAATATGGCATTGGCCGAGATGGAAATCTATTATTGTCCCCACACAACTCACGTCAGCAAACATCCACCACTATATTTCGTGAACGTAAGCGTAAGCGCAAGACACTTTACCAATTCAAAAAAAAGGGGAATTAAAAATATATTAAAAGGGCAAACGATTATATACATATCCAAAAGCCTTTTATTTTGGGCGTAAATTTTTTAAATACACATTGAACGACTGTTCAAACTTCACATGTCGGCATGACAGGTTGGCTCCACCTTCGGACGTAGAACAACATTCTATGCATATATATCGGGACACATTTTCAGTTAAAAAAGAACATGCATACAACAAAGAATATAGACAGCGAAGAAAAAAGGAAGAACAGTTCACATCTCGTGAACGAAATCATCAAGGAAGATTCCAAACTAGAGACTGCGTTTGTCTGAGGCTGACCAAGAATCAGAATGCATGGTTCAATTTCTATGCGGATTGGACTTGAAGTTTAATGTGGAGTATTGCTGCAATCAGAATGTGTGGCACATTTTCTATGCAGATCAGACTTGAAGACTAGCGAAGTGCACTGCAGTAATCAAAACGATTGGCTCATCTCCTCTTCAGATCAGTCTTCAGAATGGTTGGCTCGAATCTCTATGCGAATCTGTTATGACGCAGGAGGTCAATTGAACAGCAAATGACACAGGAGGTCAATTGAACAGCAATTGAACAGCAGGAGGTCAATTGAACAACAAATGACGTAGGAGGTCAATTGAACAGCAAGAAGCCAATTGAACAGCAATTGGATAGCAGGACGTCAATTGAACAGCAATCGATCCCACGTTGACTTTCCACGTATTTTTTCCATAATCCTTCTTTGGACAGTGAAGAACTCTCTCATCAACAAAGACAATTAAGTGAAGCCCGGACTTGAGGATGACACAATGAAGAATTATGTCATGGCCAGACAAGTAAGAACTTCTCATATTCCCTATTAAAAAAAGACAACAGGATTGATGTCCTTGGAGTCGGTGCTCCTAAACACAAGGTAGGTGCCTTGGATTAGATAGGGTCGAAGCCCTAGAGGTTGGAGCCTCATCAAAACCAAGTTGGTGCTTGGGAATATTTATCATACATTGTATCTATTTTTTTTATATTCAATAAAATTACTCGTATATGGTTCTCTGATTAAAATTGCGAAGAATCTAACTAGTTATAATAACAATTGAAAGAAAATACCGATTCACCCCCCCTCTCAGTATTTCCAATAGAAACTTGTTTCCAGGCTCCCTCTTAATTAGGGACCTATAGCAGCTCCCCAGGTGGAGATAACGGGACAACCAGCTGCTTGAAGAACTCCTCCTCACAATGTCATGAACTTCTTTTCGTTATCTAGGAGTCTTCATGTTTGGTACTTCTACATAGGGCACCGACCATCCATCACTTTCATCCATGAGTCAACCATGTCATCATCGAAAAGTGATCCATCAATCCATATCTGGCCTTCCTTCATGCCATGCTTCTTTCTTCATGCCATGTTTACTTAAGGATCTTTCATCCTACTATATGTGCATCAGTGGTGGAAGATATCCATTGATCTTCCCTTGGCAGCCCTACATAAACCTATCCAGATATTTGTTCAAATAAACGAATGAACAATAAAATCAGCATTACCTTTGTGATGGTCTTTCATCATGACATCTTTTAGTTTGCATCAACATCTTGCATACATATCGACACATCTCCCAAAGATATATATTGTCAAGGGTCTCTTTCTTTTTCAGACTCCATCAAAATCTTCATATCTTCCATGGAGATATCCTAGTCAAATATTTTGGTCTTTTGGATGTTGATTGCCTTTACCATGGTTGCATATTCCATGATCTCTTCCTTCCTTTCTTCGCACATTACATTCCTAGGAGCTTCCAATCAAAGTTCCTCAATTGTAGTCAACCACCTCATACTTCATATGAGGACATATTATGTTGATTTCATCTAGTGAATGTGTGGCCCATGCATTCCTGCATTCCTTTGAGGAAAGAGATCCTTTCTTTTGATCATGCTCTAGAGCATTGATCCATGTTACCTACAACCATATGACATGACTTCCACAATATCAAATGTAAGCATACCTCATTTTTCCTTTGGGTCATCCAGACTTCCTGCAACAGCTTCTGAAAGAGCTTCAATCCCTTGAACTGCTTCACGTTTATGTCATCATACCATCATCCCATAAATTCCACGAGATTGGAATTCTTAATGAAACATTTGCTTTTCCTCATGATCGGTGAACCTTTCAATGAAGATTCCATCATAGAATCTTGACGATCTAAAGTATCCCTATCAGCAAATGTTTTTTACAAATGTATGCTGAACCTTGTACTAGATGACCTTGCCACTTATGTTCCCAATTGAGATTCCCAAGAGCTATATTCTTGACTTCCATAGATTCTAACCATCTTTCATGATTCTCTATGATGATGGCCCAAGCTCTTTCTTTCAATGTTTCTATGATGCCTTGATGCATCCCATTTAGTGAATCATGATAGCCATATCTTACAATAGAAGACTTAGGAACTTGAAATGAACTTAGGTGAGGAAGACTATCTCAATAGTGGAGATCTATTACTTCCTCCTTCTTGGATTTCTTCTTTTCAGCTTCCTCCGCTTCCTCGATGATGTGGGCTTCTTCTCTTCTTTTTTTGTTATTGTCCTTCTTGAGATTAGGGCAGTCTCTTTTGTAGTGTCCATATTCTTGACACCCATAGCATTGGATTTCGGCCATGTCCTTTTTCTTTTTACGAGGACCAAACTTTCCAAATTGTCCCTTTCTTCTCGTCATTGCAGCATAAGCTTGATTTTGCTCACCTGTTCCCGCATCAGATTTGGCCTTTAGTCTAGATTCTTCAATCTTGCATAGTGACCATAGATCCTGGAATAGAGTAGCTTCTTTCTTCCCATAAATACTTGAAGTAAAATTACCCCACTGCTCTGGTAGTGCATTTAATACCATTGTATTCATTTCACTATCAGACATGACTTCTCCCAGTTCTTGTCGTTGATCTCGGATCTCAGATATCCTCATAAAGTATGAGGCTATTCCATCTTCCTTAGACATCTTCAGCTTGTATAGTTATTTCCTTAATGATATGACTTCACCAACAGTGCTTACGGAATACAACTCTACCAGTTTGTCATAGATTTCTTTCGAAGTTGCAAGTTTAGATACATATGGGATGAGGGAATCCTTGATGGATTCTATGAGAATCCTTTAAGCCCTAACTTTCCCTTTCATATAATTGACAAGAGCTTAAGCATCTTCCTCTCCTGCTTTTGTGATAGATCCTTTGACATGATTCATGACCTTATTTTCAATGAGGTTTAGATCTGTCCTTTTCTTCCATGCAAGATACTTTGAAGCCCCAACCAATTTGTTGCTCTCCTTGCAAAAAGACATTTTGACAGATTCAGATAAGGTCATATACTTACTTGATAGGATGCTCTTTTCTCCTTGTTGCTTCCTTGATGTTGATGATGATATAGAGAATAGAAAACTTCTCTTTGTTGAAGATAGTTTTCTTCAATAATGAACCTTGATCTCACAGAGAGGGAGATCCCTTTTGATGGCGAAGTCTTGTTGATGAAGATCAGTGATGACTTCTTGGTGATGTCTTTAATGGTAAGGAACTTGTTTCAACAAGAGAAAGTCTTGATGACACTGCCTTTTGATCTAGCTTCCTTTGACTTCAAGATGATCTTCGCTTTGATGCCTTCCTTGAAATTTGATCCTTTTGTGTCTCTTGATAAGATGCCCTTCCTTGATTTAGGTACCTTAGCTCTGATACCATGTTGAGAAATCTAGGGCAATGATATTAGGTGATTTATCTTCTATTAGTAACTACTTACAAGTGCTTTTACTTCTTTAGATTAGGATCTTCTTTTGCTTAGGTGCTACCAATGCATAAACCACAAAGAGACAAGAGACACAAAATATAGGCTGACAGCCAAGACTAAAACCTCTCACTCTTTCAGAGGAAAACCCACACAAATTCTTCTTATAGAGATTCCAACTAACAAATACCATGACCAAGACTATTGACCTATTTGCCCTTCCAAGACCAAGACACAAAACCTCCTTGATAAGATTCTTCTTGCTTTTCTTCCTCTTTCTTGGCTACCCTTTAGAATTCGGTTTCCTCTTCACTGCTTCAATATTGTTCCTTACTTCGGCTTCCTTGAGGATGTTAGAGAAATGTATTGCTGCCCTTACCTTCTTACCTTTGCACTACTCTGCTGCCCCTACACTACTTACTGTACTGCTACCTTCCCTCGCATTGTCCTGCTACTTCACCTTGCACTACATTATTGCCTTATCTTGCACTGTATTGCTGCCTTATGCTTCAGATTATGCACTTTCTTCTGTTGTACCTTCACACTTCTACTTTAGTACTTACCTCGCACTGCACCCTTACTACAGTCTTATCTTCGTACTGTAATCTTGTCCGAATTGGAGACCCCTTAAAAAAAAAATATCTCCAAGATGATCCTCAGCTTGCAGCCAGCAGCCCCTTGCAACCACTAGTTAGCTCATTGTGCCATCTTTTCCGCCACTTGAGCCAGCCATGTGGTCCCTCGCCCATTTGCCATGATCATATGTTTGAAGGTGGGCCTCCCAAATCTAAAGGTATGCATTGTCATTTGGAAATTGGGTATTGTAGTTTGCTTATCATGGACACTTCTGGGCATGGATTAATTGGGGGATTCGGCGGAAAGAATGAGCTAGGTTTGTGCTTTTGTCCCTAGACCCCTTTTAGGAATTAACCTTGGATTCTAGTCCTGTGGGATCTCTCTGACTGACCATTTGGTTCTAGGGATGGTATTTCATGAGAAACCATGATTTTGGTTGTGTGGTCCCGCTCCCTTATCCGCTTATATTACTCTCTTTCCATTCATTATTTCCCCATCCATCATTTCTTCCACCTGGGTCCACATTCCTCCATCAGGTCCACATAGGGTTAGCTCACCCCTTCCCCTTGCCCACACCATGGATCATGGCCTGGAATGAAGCCCAGAGGTTGATGTAGTTGAAAAGAAAGTTAAAAGCATATATGGCTACATTCAACAAGAGAAGGACCACAAAATGCAAAAGATGGTAGGGACAAAAACATTTAGCACGTGGGCAAAAGCCAATACATGAGCTCTACCCCATCATCATGGCCATCACCCTGTTTCCTACAGGTTCTATGACCCTTCTTCGTCATATAGGAACCCATGATTGTCCCAACCCCTGGTGGGCAATGAACTGCCCCACCTTAAAAGGGGAAATTCACTACTATATCTTATAGATCATGCTCTAACCCCTTGAGCCCCGAGCAGTTAATCAAAGAAAATCATAAAAGGGAAAAAGGCATAAAAGAAGGGTGGAAAAATCAAGAACGAGGCACGTCATGTACCACAATTGCTCCCTCCTACACGTTAGAAACCCAAGTGTGGGCTTCCCTCTTGTTAGCTACCCTTGTACCCTAGCATGCGACCCAGGGCTACCCCTTCTCATTCCCTACTTCATTCACCTATTTGCCACATACCACCACCTTTTGACGGATGTACCTTGACTATATTATCCCCTTTAGAAGTAGAAACCACCTAATAGGGTGCTTGGCTAACCCCATTTGGAGTTTAGGAGATATTGGCACATCCTGAAACCCATTATGGAAGGGCAGGCCATTATGAAGTCCCCACCTGTGGTCCATGATTAAGTAAGCTCATTTACTCGATTTCTCTAAGGAATTGTTGTACTAAAAGGCTAGGGGACGCATTGGATTTTATGCAGGATTTCATATGATTTCCATTTTGGGTTTGGTCTCCCTATATGGGGCCCTAATCCTCTAGAGGGCTACATTGGCACATGTAGGGTGAGCGTTGAGAGCCATGGGCCTCCACAGCAACAGATTGCACTCCATGGATCCCCACAGCTATTCAGAAATTGCTCGTGGTTCACTTATTGGACGAGGAGGATGCACCTATTCCATCATGCCCAGCCGGCCCCAGATCTACACCATACACTTGGCAGATGATCCAGGACTTCCACGATGATGTGGCATCACCTACACCATCATCCTAGCCCTTGTAGGCGGTATACAGCATCTTCAATTTGTTTGGAAACCCATAAGGACACTTGTGTGCCCCCACATGTCATTTGGAGCACCACAATTACAAGGTACCAACCCCTTGTCCACTGCTTTTGAGGGTCTTTCTCTTCATTATGGCACCCATGGACCTCATAAGGCCTCTTAGAGGGCCCTACGACATGCATATATTATTATTTGACCTCTTAAGAGGCTTATCTTTTCATTTATGAGCTAGTTTGGTGGGCTTGTCACCAAAAGTTGTATTGTTAGAACATTATTTTATTTATGGGGCTTATGTAGGCCAAGGAGGCTAATTTGAACTCCTAAGTTGTGTATAAATACAAGTGAGGTGAGATCGTTTCTCATCATCACTTTGGATTGGATCTCTTCTCTCTCTTGAGAATTTCATACTTTTTCTTAGTGGATGAGTTTTGATGTGTGGATACTAGTCTATCTTCTCTTGGAGCTTATTTATTGTCAATTGTGAATGGTTGGATATACTCTATTAGATGTAAGTATGCACATTTTGATGTTATTCTTGTTTACTTTTGTCATATATGCTGGATTGGGATTTTCGCTATTCTAGGGCTAATAGTTGCATGCATTTACTACTTAATATAGTAGAATTTGTTTCAATTAAGAAATTCCTCCAACATGTGGGCCATGTAATGTGAGAAAAATCTCCTAGGAGTAAAATTTGACCTTGATAGGCCATTCCTCTTGCACATCGAAGTATAAAAGCTGCAAGGTTGCTTCCTCTTGACCTAGAAGGCAAATCGAAGTAATCTTAAGGCCTCCTTGATTGGAAACCAAGAAAACATACTCTTACTCAACATAGACTCCATTCTCCCAAAGATTAAGGCACTGATCTACCAAGGGTGGTCACTTAAATCCATATTTTCTCACATCCTTCCGAGATTAGCCACATTGGGGTGACTAGAGTATCATTTTTCCAGCAAGTTATCCATCAAAAAAAATTGATCTCCTAGGGTCTCCTGCATTGGCATTTCCTCTAGGCCTCCTCCAAATTTGAAGCCATTACGACGCTAGAGTTGGAAGAAAAGTCAAGCCCTAGCTCCAGGATCAAACCTCACCCTGCCATCGCCAAGGCTAGCGCCTCATAGGGTCAAAGCAACATCATCAAGTGAAAATACTTTCTTTGGTCCTTCCCACCTTACTTAGGGTAAGAATATCATTGATTGTTTCATACCTTCCTCATACCCTAGACCGAGTCTACTTGGCCCCGTGTGGTCCTGCTCCTTTGAAAAATCATTCTTCAGAAACCATCTGGGATACCAATTCTAACAAGGATTTTAGGGTTTGGTGAACTCCTTCACAAGCCTATTCTCATACACCTAAACCCCCAAAATCCTCTCTTCCCTTCCCTAGAATCTATACTACCTTGCTTAGTGAGCAAGCAAGCTCCATATTTCAAACCTTTTTGGGAAAGGGTTAGTTGGGTCACTCATATCTATTGACTTATCATTCATTAGTGAGTCCAATACATATCGGGTCTCCTCCCATCGGTCAAAGTCTGTAAATAGAAGGGAGCCTTAGCTGAGGTGACAGTGCGCTAAGTCTCAAATTATTATTGCCCTTGGCCTAACATTTGCCCTTTAGGGATTCCTCTTAGTTCCCCTGCTAATTTGAGCGGTAACATGTCCTACTGTCAACAACTTCACATGACTACTCATGCTCCTCAAAGGCATTCTCGTATGAAACCATGGACTCATCCAAGGGAGAATCCTCATCCTAAAAGTCAAAAAGAATCTCCTCTTGCTCTACCTCTACCATCTCCTCTACATCACTCAAGCATGAATGGTCAAGTCCCCAAGGTTCATTGCAGATGAAGCAAAGACCCTTCCTCAGCTCATTCTTGTTGCATGGTTGGTCACCACAAATCCACCACAACTCCTCCTAGGTCAACAGTCCCCTCGACAGCCCAATGTTTTGCTCAACCAACCTTTCGGCTAATTTATAAGCAGCAGGTGATACCAATTGTTCTCTCCTCTAAATGGCCAGCAACCTAGACTGCAACTCCCTGCAAATGGCTACATGGTTTCCCATACATGAAGATAAGATGGACTACATGTTTATTTGCACTGTGTCAAGATGATGTCTTTTAATACTGAAGAAGTGTTGGAACATTTGTAGGATCAATTCATCACACTCCAGATCAAACATGATGTCATAAGATCTAACCAAGGCCATGCCTTTTAGAATCTCTAGCCTCTTCCCAAAGGTAGGGCCCTCACTGTTATCCAAATCTTGAAAGGTCTCCACTATCAACCTGAAGACTTTCCTCATAATGTTCACTGTAAGGAGGTATAGGTGTGGTCAGCATCATGATACCACTGAGACAAGGCAACTATAAGTTTGACTCCTATGCAAGGGTGCTCCAAATACTTGTGTTGTACTAAGGCAAGCATGGTTGGTTATAGAGCCCAAATTAAGCTCTTCCCATCTAACTAATCCACCTTAGAAAGGAGTGAAGCAAGTTCTTCTAGTTTGAGAAGGGCTTTTACTAAAAACCTCATGAATCTCAAATCTGTCCCAGGTGCATAGATTTTGTATCCCAACTCATGCTCTTTCTGTGGCTACTCTTGCTGTAGCAAAGTAAGTATCCCCTTAGAAAATGATCTGTTGAAACTACTGCTAGTTTATTAAGGGAATTTATGAAGGTTTGGTCCATGTTTTGTTCAATGATGGCAAGTATATTAAGTTGTTTTTATGATGGCTATGACTGACAGCATAATAGAATATGACCAGCTGACTCAGTATTATGACTATACCTTGCACATAACAATGTAGAGCTTCCAATACAATCACTCATGAAGACAATACAAGGCTGTTAAAGCAGCTTACAACATTCAGACCTAATACCCCAGTACTTACTCAAAATCTTTCTGCAAAGATAATTGACAAATACTCAACATATAAGTGATCAGCCTACCAAACCCTAATGGCGTCTTCAAAAAAATAATTTCTCTCTCAACACCACAATCTTCTGACAAACTTACTTGGACTCATTAAATCATACATCTGAACCATACAACCATCAATATAAAGGACAATAAGATACATGGAAATAAATATATCCCAGACTTTGTCTCAACAGCTTCGGCATCATAATAGCAGCACATATTCACACTCAGCCAACAAATCATCAATTCAATCCTACACCAAGGAAAAAGCAATTCATCAACATGACCATATTAATATCCCGCCTCTGATCACCACACTCTGCCCAAACCCTCACTGGGAATAAACCTTGACATGATATTACAGATGACGTTGTTGTCTTGATTTGGAGTTTTCACAAAGAAATAATGCCACCCAAAATAATAAAATATTGATTTCCAACCACGGAATAAAATGATAGCAGTTTGCATGGATAGATAACACAGATCAGAGCCTACAATACGCCTTCTTTAATGCAAATATCAAGCCATCACTATAGAGCATGATTTTCTTAGCATTCGGCACAACGTTAATGCATATAGCAGAAGTAAGAATCAAAAATAGGCACACAGTGGAACCTGGGAAAGATGCACGAGCTAGACAGTCCACTATACACGTTTAGACCCTCTGGGTACACAGTATCAAGCCTCCAGCATCTATCTTCTTTTTGAAATGGAATGCAGCTTCCTTCTGAAAGAAAATCAAACTAAGCAGCCACTTCACAATGAGCTGCTACAAACATGTAAACATGGCCTCAAGGAAAGAAGCGGCTACAGGCATATAATCACGCCCTCAAGAAGCGGTTCAAGGCATAAAATACGACCTCTAGATCTGGAATGTGAACCAATTTGATCTCCTTGCTAATCAGCCATCCTTTGTAGACGGTGTTAAGACGGTAATGATGATTTGATCCACCCAATAATAGTTTTGCTACAGCAAACACAATGCCCAATAAGACGCTAATTTCTAGAAGGAAATATCAGCCATACAAAGCACTAGAACCCCTCCTCTATAACGCAATAATTCAGGCCCTAAAGTTTGCTTTTGTTGCGAAGTAATTCAGTCTCTTCCTTGGTGTAGAATTCAGCCCTTTTGCTGATGGCATTCTGGTAGCATATATAGAGATAACACTAGAGATCGTCGATTAAATCAAATAGGAACATATTGCCTCAAAGTGGCCATGGAATCCTGCTTCTAGTGTGTGCCCTTTTTCCTAACTCTGCTACAGCATAGATAATTCATCCCAATGAAATTTCTGTTCTGGAATAATTACACAAACAATTTTGTCTTTGCTTCTAATGATGACTCGGCTCCAGCATTTGCGTCCCTTTAATCTGTAATCTCGTTTCTTCAAGAATTTTACAGACCAATTTGCAATGGGTTGTTGTATTTCGACCTCCCTCGGGTTTTGGAATTCGGCCCTCAGAGAAAATTGGTGTTTGATTTGTTGTTTCTCTCGATCTGCAGAAACCCTTTGGTGTTCACAAGATCAAGGTAATTCGGCCGTTTTGAAAAAAATTAAACCTTGGCCTCCTTATTACGCCAATAGGCATTTTCTTTGCCCGATTGGGGTGGGCAAACACTGTTCACCCCAGCCAATCAAAAGCCTTCATTTTCGTCGCTCAGGTGAATATAAATATGACACGTGGCACAAGTTGAGTGGAGGTCGCCTTGCATACATGTCTATGTACATGCCTGCGATTTAGCCATGACCTCTGCCTGACGCCTCTATAGCGCCGCCACCTCTGCCTGACGCCTCTCCGCCCCCAGCCTCCCACCTCCCGCCTGCATAAAATCCGCCCTCTGCGCTTGGAAGCCCTCAACCCGGCGTCATTCCACAAAGCCAGAGAAGCAGCAACAAGACAGGCGGTCCATTGATCGGAAGAGCTTTAGTATTTTCAACTCTATTTCTCTCATTTCTTAGTAATGAAACCTTCCACATCAATTCTAGCAAGATTCGACGTGAGCATCTAAAATGCGTGCCGCTGCGGATTTGTCTCTGATTTCCTCGAACTCGATCTGGTTCATTGTGACATTCTGTGAAATTTGAATGGGAAGAGGGAATAATAAGTTTGCCTCGTTGAACCTTAGCAACATTTATGGGAAGAAAGAGCCAAAGCCCAAGCCTGCTACCCCGACAACAAGTGGAAACAGTGGTGGAAACAATCCCCCGGGGTATATGCTCCTTCTCTCGCGATAGAAGCAATCGTCCCTTGTAGCCAAACACAATAAAGACAAAACCATCTACACCCCCTGGCCCCCTTGCCATTGAAAAAGGAGAGCGTGGATAATCCATGGGAAATCAACCCATTTGTTGTTTCTAAGGGCAACAATGAGAATGAGAAAAAGGCCGAGGAGCACACACATGCAAATAACACAAAATCCAAATGTGAAACATTCGCTTGGTCCAAACCTGACTTTCAATCCAACGTCCTTGTCACCCCTCAGCCTGGTGTTGCAAAGATTGAGGGAGAATTACAAGGTTTTCCGACTAATATTCCTCGTCGTAGGCCATCGTCGCTTCGGGAGGCTCAAAATTGGGATGATGACAAGCAATCTTGGACACTACCACTACACCAACAGAATAGAGAGAGGAATTTTGGCGATGGTCATCATAATAACATGAATAGTCATTATTCTGGTGGGAACAAGAATGTGAATTTGAGTCGATATTATCCTATCCAAGGAGACAAGCAAGACATAAACAATAATAATGGATCTTGGACACTACCACTGCACCAACAAAATAGAGCGAGGAATTTTGGTGATGGTCGTCATAATAACATGAATAATCATTATTCTGGTGGGAAAAGGAATGTGAATTTGAGTCGAGATTATCCCATCCCGGGAGACAAGCAAGACGTAGACAATAATAATGGTGATGGGCATACAAGGGAATAACATTATGGATATGCAATGAAGAAAAATGCAAATCCATAGCCCACAGTGTGGCCCATAACAACATAGCTGCCCATACCCTTGGAGAAGATGGCCTTATTACTGCTCAAACTAGCAAGGGGCCTAAAATGGACTCCTAAAGGGACAATTGCTAGATCAAGGGAAACAATGGAGACTTAGCCCACTGTCACCTCAGCTAAGACTCCCTACTCTTTACGGACTTTCACCGATGGGAGGAGACCCAGTATATATAGAAGGTAACTTGTAAAGGATAAATCGACCAATGAATATGAAGTGACCCTTGTAATCCTTTTCCTAAAAGGGGTTTTAAGAATAGATCTTTCTTGCTTATCAAGCAAGGTACGAAGATTTCCAGGAGAACAAGGTGAGGACTTGAGGGTTAGGTTTAGAGGAATATGCCTTATGAAAGAGTTTCTCGATCCTAAAATCCTTATTGAACTTGTCTTCCCGAATGGTTCTTGAAGATTTGACTTTTCAAAGATGCGGGACCACACGGGACCAAGCGGACCCAGCCTAAGTTAAGGGGCAATAATTTAGCAACCAATGATGTTCTTAACCCAGACAAGGAGGCCGAAAGGATCAAAGCAAAAAATTTCACTTAAAGGTGTCAAATTGATCCTATGAGGCACTAGCCTTGGGGATGCTAGGGCTAAGTTTGATCTCGGAGCTAAGGCTTGGGTTATCTCACAACTCCACCGTCAAAATGGCTTCAAACTTGAAGGAGGCCTTGAGGACACACCAACGCGGGAGATGCTAGGAGATCGAACTTTTTGGAGGGCTACTTTGTTGGGAAAGTGATGCCCTAGGTGACCCAACTTGTCTAGACCTAGAAGAAAGTGAAAAAGAGTTGCTTTTGAGGGACCACCTCTTGGTAGATCAGTGCCTTAGTCTTGGGAGAATGAAATCTAGGATAAATATGAATGAGGACCTTGTTTCTTGATTAAGAAGGCCTTAAGACTACTTCCCTTGTCTTCTAGGGCAAAGGGAAGTAACCTTACAGCGTTATACTTCGACTTGCAAAAGGTGATGGTTTATCAAGATGAATTCGTTGATGGAATTATATCTAAGAAATTTCATTCAAAATTACATGGCCCATACATTAAGAGATGCTATATAAAGACAAAATTCCATAATTTAAGCAGTAAATGCATTCAGCAATTAGCCCTTAAAATAGCAAAATTCCCAATCCAATGGATATGACAAAGCAAAATAAGAATAGCATTGAAAGCATGTACTTACATTTAACAGAACATATCCAACCATCCACAATTTGACAATAGAGAAGCTCCAAGATAAGATTAACCAAATCCAAACATCAAAATTCATCCATAAAGCTCCAATTCATCCTCCAAGAAAAAGTGTGAAATTCTCAAGAAAGAAAAGAGATCCAATCCAAAGTGATGATGAGCAAATGAACTCGTCTCACTTGTATTTATACACTAATGAGGAGTTCGAATTAGTCTCTTAGGCCTACATAAGCCCCGAAAATAAAATAATGTGCTAATAACCTAACTTTTAATGACAAGCCCACCAAACTAGCTCACAAATGAAATAATAAGCCTCTTAAGAGGACAAATGTTAAATAATACATGTCGTAGGGCCCTCCAAGAGGCTTGATGAAGTTCATAGGTGCCATAATGAAGAATAGGCCCCTCAAAAGTGATGGACAAGGGGTTGGCCCCTTATTCTCCAAACAATAAACATGTGGTGCTCCCAATGGGTGTGGGGCCACAATAATAACCTCATGGGTCTCCAAGTGAGTCGAAGATGCATGTAGATCATTTGTAAGGGCTTTGATGATGGTGAAGGTGATGCGACATTATCCTACAAATCCTGAGTCAGCGACCAAGTGCATGGTGCGTTTGTGGGGCTAGCTGGGCAAAGGAGAACCAGGTGCCTCTTCCTTGTCTAATAAATGAATCTCGAGCAATCTCTGAACATCCTCGGGGGTCCATGGAGTGTTTTCTACTGTTGTGAAGGCCCATAGCTCTCAACGCACACCCTACATGTGCCAATGTAGTCCTCTGGAGGGTTAGGACCCCGTATAGGGAGACCAAACCCAAGATGGAGACCATCTACAATCCTGCATAAGATCCAATGCATCCCCTAGCCTTCCAGTACAACAAGTCATTAGAGAAATCAAGTAAAAGAGCTTACCAACCATGGACCACAAGTGGGGACTTCAAATGGTCTGTCGTTCCATAATGGGCTTTGACATGTGCTAATGTCTCCAAGCTCCAAATGGTGTTAACCAATTATCCTATTAAGTGGTTTCTACTTCTAAAGGAGATAATATGTTCAAGGTGAATGAACATAGGGGTGTGTGATAGAGAGGTGAATGTAGCAAGGGGTGAGAAGGGGCAGCCCTGGGCCACACGCTAGGGTACAAGGGTAGCTAATAAGAGAGAAACCCACACTTGGGTATATAATGTATAGGAGGGAGCAATCGCGGTACATGAGGTGCTTCGACCTTGATTTTTCCACTATTTTTTATATGCCTTTTGCCTTTTTATGATTTTTCTATGATTAACTACTCGGGGCTCAAGGGGTAAGAGCATGATGGATAGCTAATAAAAGTGAAACCAAACTTGGGTATATAATGTATAAGAGGGAGCAATCATGGTACATGAGGTGCCCCGACCTTGATTTTTCCACCTTCTTTATATGCCTTTTTCCTTTTTATGATTTTTCTCTGATTAACTGCTCGGGGCTCAAGGGATAAGAGCATGATGTGTGAGGTATAGCAATGAATACTCCCTTTTAAGGTAGGGCGGTTCATTGCCCACCAGGGGTTGGGACAATCATGGGTTCCTATATGATGAAGGAGACTCATAGAACCTGTAGGAACCAGGGTGATGGCCATGTTGATGGGGTAGAGCTCATGTATTGGCTTTTTCCCACGTGCTAAATGTGGTTGTCCCAGCCATCTTTTGCATTTTGTGGTACATTTTCCTATTCAATGTGGCCAATTATGCTTTTATCTTTCTTTTTAGCTGCATCAACCTTCAGGGCTTCATTCCAGGCCTAACCCAAGGTGTGGGAAAGGGGAAGGGGAAAGCTAACCCTATGTGGACCTAGTGGAGGAATGTGGACCTAGGTGGGAGAAATGATGAATGGGGTAATAATGAGTGGAGAGGGGATAATATATGTGGATAAGGGAGCAGGACCATGCAACCAAAATCAGGGTTTCCCATGAAATACCATCCCTGAAGCCAAATGGTCAATATAAGAGATCCCATGGGACTAGTATCCAAGGTTAATATCCAAAAGGGGTCTAGGGGACAAGAGCACAGACCTAGCCCATTCTTTTCCACTGAATCCCTCCATTAATCCATGCCCAGAAGTGTCCTTAATAAGCAAACTACAATACTCAATTACCAAATGACAAGGTGTACCTTTAGGTTCAAAAGGCCCACTTTCAAACATACGACCATGGCAGATGAGTGAGGGCCCACATGGTTGGCTCAGGGGACAGAGAAATGGCACAATGAGCTAGTTGGTGGCTGCAATGGGCTGTTGGCTATCGGCTGAGGATCATCTTGGAGAAAAAAAATTCTCCTAGGGATATCACCCACAAAATGGTGGGTAATAGGCCTTGCATAAGCACTCATGGACGATAGGTGCCCTACTGATAGCCTTGAGATATATGATGAGTGGACCATTGATTTAAGAAAATTCAACACCGGTCCTCCTTTTGCACAGGGGGCATTTGGTAAAAATTTATAAAGGTACCTACAATTGCGTGGATGTTGCAGTGAAGATCCTTGAGAGACCGGAGGATAATACAGAGAAAGCCCAAATCTTGGAGCAGCAATTCACACAAGACGTCTAGGTTGCTAGCCACTCTAAGGCATGAGAATGTGATGAGATTCATAGGGGGTTGTAAGAAACCTATGGTTTGGTGTATTGGAGTATGCCAAGGGGAATCTATGAGGCAGTCTCTTGCAAAGAGACAGAACTGCTCAGTGCCTTTAAAATTAGCAGGAGACAGAACCGCCCAGTGCCTTTATAATTAGCAGTGAAGCAAGCATTGGATGTGGCAAAGGGCATGGAGTATCTGCAAATTATTGGGTTTATTCAGAGGTATCTGAAGTCTGATAATATGCTCATAGCTACAGACAAGTCTATCAAGATTGCGGATTTTGGTGTTGCTACAATCGAAGTGCAAACAGAGGGCATGACTCCGAAAACTAGGACGTACCACTGGGAGGGTTTATATGTTTTTTTAGCGGTTTTTAAAAATAATTTTGAGGTGTTTGGGTTGCAGTGGAAAGTAGGTTGACTGTATCATTTACGCACTATATGGAAAATTCACCAAATTTCATACTCCTATCAGATTTATGCACAATTAAGGCCAATACGACTGAATCATGCTACTATGTTATATCCAGGCACTTGTCATTTTGATCGAATGGTCAATTTGATGGTACAAAGTACTATGCATAATCTTTGCTCACAGGTTTTGAATGGTTATATTAAGATGATAAAGTGGCATATGATCTATGGCTTCTGCAAGCTCGAAATACTACAAACAATAATGTGCAAACTATTGCCTTCCACATTCCCCACTCCTATTAGTGTTCCTTTGCACCTCTCGGTGTAATTGCTAGTTTTAATACGGCCTTCCAAAATAATTTACTCCATGCTTTCATGTGAAGTTTGGCCCACCAAAAACCATGGCGTAATTAACTTCGCCCCTTAATAAAATTTTCATGGCCCCACTTAATGAAGATTTGATTAATATAAAACCACACGCCCCCTTCTTTTTTTTTCTTCTTTTTTTAATATGCATGGCTCACTTGTGACATTGGCCAATCTATCAAAATTTTATTGTGTCTCCAACAATTTGCCAGAGATTTTGTTGTTCATTCAATAAGAAAAAATTTGTCGAGCCCTTTTTAATACATTCTCATTTTGTTGCAGGTACTAGGTCTTCGGCTTCTCTAGCAAATAGATGAAATAACCCACGAATTGATCTGCAATAAAAACCCTCAAGTTGGCAGGAGAACCAGCTCTAATACCACTGTAATGTCCTAGATATAAAAATTTGCAAATAATTGCTTAAAAATTTAAACCATCAATTCCTTAAACCATTTATACAAATTGAACAACAAAATCAACGGCAAAAACATGGAATAAAATCTACAACTGAAGAATTGACAAGATAATGATGTAGAAAACTCAATCTTATTTTATTAAATAGAAAAGTACATATAATGCAGGAAATCGCTAAGAGAATGGCCTCCCACAAATATCTGCTACAAGCTGAAACTGGGCCTCCAAAATCTGAACTGAAAACAATAGTTGCAACCTGTGAATTCTGGATGAATTCACCAAGGGGGCAGATGGGTTCTTGCCCACTCTCACTGAATCACCCAAGGGTTTTCATCCTAGGGCTTCTGAAGTAGAGAACTCGGTCCTCCAACTCTCAAGAAAGACAAATGCTCAAGTCCAAGATGTCTCCAAATGATCTCCTCTTCCTCTTTTATAGATCTGATGGATAGATCTCCAAGCCTCTAGAAGCATCTTATTTTATTATTTTATTATTATTCTAGAAGCTCCTCTCTTGACTTTATCTTAAGTAACCTTTTAATTATATTTTATTTTACTTGAGTCACTTTTGGCCTTTTTCCTCCAATTAATTATTTTCCCCTTAATTAAATCACTAATTAAAGTCATTTTAATTAGGGAAAATGGTAAATTGCCCACCATACTTTCTCTGGCCACTGGAAGTCACTTCTCAGCATCCCATCCTGTAGATCTTCTCGTTCCAGTTCCAACGAGCTACTGAGGTGTTCTATCAAGTGATCCTCCTAGAATGCCACCCCAAGTGTAATTAATTAAGTCAGGCCCCGTAATAAAATCGTTTTTCAAAAGTTGTCAGAATGCAACGGAACAAAAGCCAAGTTGTGCGGATGATGCAATATGCCATCAGATCCCATAAAAACCTCCTCAAAACTCCCCCGGAACCCCGGATGATGTAATCCTGCTCCTGCGGCCTAGCAATCACATACTTTGGAAACCGAACCTGGCTGTACTATAGAGGAAAATAAAAATGGGGACATGACATGTTAGGTCATTAAAGACCTTGAAGTCTACTTACTAGAATATCTAGATCAGATCTTAACCATGGACGTGGTTGTGATCTGTTGCCCTGCAAAATGGGGTATGTTATTATCCAAAAAATGGCCAGCTGATGCAGGAGGTAGCATTCAAATGGACATATGTGGTGATGGATGAACATGATGAATCAATTATATTGCATGAACTCATTGATGAGAAATTGACAAATGACTTATGGACTATGCATTTTGATGGTGCACCGTCCATATCAGCAATTGTTTTCACAACGCCCATAGATATTATTTCTCTATTTTTGTTCTATTTACAATTTGATTGTACTAACAATGCAGCCAAGTACAATACTTGTTGGGTGTTGAACAAGCATCAAAGATGGGCATCAAATTGTTAAAAGTCAAAGGGATTCTGAACTTGTGATAAATCATGTAAGGAACTTGTGTGAAGTAAGGAATCCCAGACTTAAAAGATATAGAGGGTTAATATGGGATGAAATAGAGTGTTTTGAGGCATTTGGCATTATTGCTATCCCAAGGACCTTGAACCAATTGGCAGATTCCATAGCATCATCTACTGCATCTTTTAAGCAATGTGTATCCATCCCTTATACAGATACTTGGTTGAGGTAATTTTTAGAGCTTTTGTTCCTGACAGTATTGGTTGTTGGCAAGTTTTCAAAGATGAGGCATATTTTCAGTTTTCTTAATTTTATTGATGATTTTTCTTGCCACTTAGATGACAATGTGTAGGAAGATGATGATACCTCCTCAGTCCAACTATGGACTAATAGGATTTTGAAAGTTTTGATCCCTTTGGAAAGGTTATTTGATAAATTTGATGCTTTTGTAGGGACTAACAAATCTAGTTTGAATGAACAAGTAATGGAGGTAAACATTGGCTCTAAAGAATCCGGAGAACCATCAAAATTAGCCAAAGTTGCACCCCACAAGAGCTAAAAAGACTAGAGACCTTGGTATGTGAATGTAGAGATATATTTGCATGGTCATATGACAAGTTGAAAACGTATAATCCCAAGATAATCAGCCATGCAATCCCACTAAAGAAGGTAGCCAAACCATTCAGACAATTCCAATGCCACATAAACCCAAAAGGTAGCCCCAGCCATCTAGAAAGAATTGCAAAAGTTGTTGGATGCTCAGATTATTGCTCCTATCAGATATTCAAACTAGGTGGCAAACGTCGTTCTAATATGAAAAAGAATGGGGAGGTTTGAATCTGCATAGATTTTCGAAATCTGAACCTTGCATCATTAAAGGACAACTACCCTCTTCCTAACATAGAACACGTACTACAAATAGTAACAGGATCAGGGATGATGTCCATGTTAGATGGATTCTCTGCTTACAATCAGGTATTAGTGTCTAAAGATGACATGTACAAGACTGCTTTCACTACCCCATGGGGGACTTATGCTTACATATGCATGCCTTTTGGAATAATGAAACAGTGGGGCTACATTCTAGTGGGCTCTAGACTATGCATTTTCTGATTATTTACATAAGTTCATAGTAGTTTATCAACATGACATTATTGTTTTTTCTTAAAAAATGAATGATCAAATTCTTCACTTACGAAAGATTTCTGCTAAATGCAGGTCCTTAAGCATATCATTGAACCCGAAGAAGTCCATTTTGGGAGTTTTTGAACAGAAACTTATGGGACACATTGTCTTGGAAGAAGGGTTAAGAATTGACCATGTGAGGGTAAAAGGTATCCATGAAATTCCTCTGCCCAAAACTAAAAAATCTATTGTCTTTCTTTGGCCATATTAACTTTGTTAGGTGAGGCAAATATCCAACATGCTAAAGAAAGACCATGATCTGGAATGGAGTCAAGAAGCAAAGAAGGCTTTTGAAGATATCAAACAAAGTTTATGTTAGGCTCACGTTTTGGTTGCCTTGATTATGATAGGGATTTTCAAGTTTTTTTTTTATTCTGATTTTACTATGGTTTTTGTGTTATTACAAAAAAATCAAGATGGAAATGAGCAGCTAATAGCTTTCATGAGCAAGGCATTGCGAGGAGCAGAGTTATCTTGCTCCTCCATGGAAAAACAACCATATGGCTTGGTGAACCGTGAAAGCACTCAAATACTTTCATAGCTACTACTAAAACACCAAAATTGTGGCCTACATACCTCATCTTATGGTTAAATACATACTCTTGTAGACTGAATGCAGTGGGATGAGGGGTAGGTGGATCACTAAGATCCAAGAGTTTGACTTAGAACTTAAACCAACCATATTGGTTCGTGGCCAAGGATTGGCCAAGATAATGGCAGAGGGTAGCATGCAAATAGTGGAAAAAACCATCACTGAACACCCACAACTGCTCGAGCAAGTAAATGCAATATTATCTTCATTAGAGCAACAAGACTGGTACTCTGACATTATTTATTATTTGAAAAATTTGTCATGTCCTACTAATCTTGCAAAGCACAAAAGCAATCGCTTAAGCTTTGTGTGGTTAAGTTTTGTTTGTTGCAGGGAGCATAGTTTCAAAAACCTGGATTGAGAACTGACCCAGTCCACCTATCAAATTAATTATTGAACCAGAACCGGAAAAATCGGACTGGCTATATCGCAATGAACCGGTACTTAATACATAAAATAATTAATTTTTAATGAAAAAAAAAAATAGATTTAAAACCATGATTCCAAACCATTAGAGACAAAATATGCAAAGCTTGCTCATCTATATACCAGGTAAGAGTGAATATATCAAAATGGCACCAATGAAGCTCACAAAAACTCCAAATGAGATGCGTGAGGCAAATGAGAGGTGAGATATGGTTTTATAGGCTTGGAAAGGTTATTTTTGGAGAAAACCAGCCCCTAGATTCCAAAAAAAACACTCATAGCCAGCTAAAACCATGATTATGTGGGTTTGCAGCCACACATGTGGTTATTTAATGAACCAATTGGGTTATGACAGGACCAACCAGTTCATACTGGTTATGGCACACAATCCAGCAGGTGTCCTAGGAGGGGTACCTAAGGGACAACTACTAGACCAAGTGACAACAATGGGACAAAGACCCACTGTCACCTCAGTCAGTGTCCCCTCCTCTTTACAAGCATTCACCGATGGGAGGATTCCCGGTATGAAGGAAATAACCAATAATGATGGTATCAATGATAAGCTATAAAGTGATTTCCAAGGCACATTCAAAGGAGAGGCTCAATTATGGCTTAATCCCAACAAAGACCTAAGAGGCGAGTCAAGACCAAGGGTTATGAATATTCAATAATGATGAGTATGTCTGGGATCAAGACTTCCAAGGTGAAACAAGACTTCTCTACGAAACTTTGCAAGACAAGTCTTCTTCAAAATAGGGTTTTCGCTCCACTAGAAAAGCCTAGAAAGAAACCTATACGAGACTTAGGGTTTATGAGTAAGCATGGGAGGATTCTCTCTAATGTGCTCGCTAGGCCAATATAGGTAGGGAAAAGGGTCTAAAATGATCAATCCCTTAAATACCATGTGCAAGAGACCCTTAAGAGGACCACTAACCAAAGACGCTCAAGATGGTTTCCAAAGATGCAACTAGGGCCCGAGTTTTTTGGCAAACCAACCGTGGGAAATTCTCCAAACTTGGAGGATCACTAGAGGAGATACCAATGCAGATTTTTGTCGAAGTGGTTTCGGAAAATACCTCCTTTGATCAAATTCGTAGGGAACCCTATTTGGACATCTAGGAAAGGGGCCAAAAATTTTGGAAAAGAGAAAAAGAGGAGAAAGTGGGCACCAAATTTGCTTGGATCAGTGCCTAATCCTTGAGCTATGGAGTCTATGTGATTCGAAATTTTGCAGAAATTGTCTTCAAGGAAGCTAAAAAGTGATGCCCTAGCAACCACTCTTTAACATTTACCCACTAAAGGTCTATGGACTTTCATGGAAGAAAAACAAATTTCAATCCACTAGGAACATTCGTCTACTTCTTATGCAATGAATAACATGTGCAATCAACAATCTAACCTTCCTCACAATGATTTTCAATAAATTAGGGCACAAAAGAACTAGCTAGTTGCAATATTTCCACACATTAGACATTATTTCATGAAAAAACTCCAACAAAATCACTTACAAGATAACAAGAGATATATCTAGTCATAGATAAAGAAGATGGCTCCAAGAAAGAACAAAATTTCAGCTCCCTAATATATTGAAATGCATCAAGAGATCCCCAATAGACATCCAAGAAAAAGTGTGAAATTCTCCAAGAAAAATAGATCCAAGTGTGATCATGATGATCTCTCTCAATGGGAGAGATCTAAAAATATATGATCCACTATCCTATTCGAATTGGCCTAATATGCCCCTAAAAATATTTTAACGTGCAAAATAACATATCCTTGGTGACAAGCCCACCAAGTAGCTCATAAAGTGAAGAATAAGCCATCCAAAATGAGCTAAAATGATGAAATGAAGGTGCAAAAGGATAGTTGGAAGGCCGAAATGGGTCCTCAAGGTGCATGAGAGAGAGGGCACCATGAATGATAGACCAGGGGGGTGGCCCCTTGATCTCTAAGCAAAACCTCATATGGTGCTCCGAAGTGGCTCTGGGGCACAAGTAATTGTCTCATGGGTCTCCTGATGAAAAATAAGCATATAGATTGCTCCAAATGAGGGCACAGGAGGTGGTGCTTTCCCTACCATGTCTCAAGGATGAGACAAACCTCCTTTGGGCCTCCGATATGCTGCCAAACCATGTATATACTGCTAAGCTAGCTGGGGGCATTGTTGGTCCAAGTGCATCATCTTGCATATAATGTGGGGCAATGAACAAGCTGTTGAAGGTGTTGACATGGCCCATGGCATGAGGTAATGCTCTATCACATGATGGAAACCCATGGCTCTCAATGCTACCCCTACAGGTGTCAATATGATCCTCTAGTGGGATTGGGCCCCCATTAAGTTGCCCAACCCATGATGAAACCACCTGCCAATCCTGTATAAGATCCAATGAGTCTCCTCACCTTCAAGTACAATAATTCATTAGTGCATCTAAGTGAATCAAGCTTGCTAGTCCAAGGCACAAATGAGACTTCATAATGGGCTTCCCTTCCAAATTTAGGGTTTTGAGCATATAATGGTGTTACCTCCCTAGGTAGGAGTGGTTAATAAACAACCCTATTAGGTGTTCCCAACCCCTAAAGGAAAGGGCATTTCCAAGGTACGTCTTTCAAGTGGTAGGTGTCATGTGGATAATGATGAGGTCAATTGGGACACAGGGGTCTCAAGGCCAAACGCCATGGGCTCAAGGGTGGCAATGATGAGGGTTGTCTACATACTTGGGTGTATGAATGTAAAAGGGGCAATCATGGTACGTGAGTTACCCCAGCCTTTGTCTTTCTACCCTTCCTTATTTGCCTTTTGCCTTTTATGATTTTTCCTTTATTTTACTACTCAGGGCTCCAGGGGATGAGAGCATGATGTGTATGATATAGTAGTGATTACCCCCTGAAGGTGGGGCAGTTCATCGCCCACCAAGGGTTGGGACATGGGGGTTGGGTTCTTTAATGATGCAGGGACCACTCATAAGGGCCCTAGGAACTAGGGTGGTGGCCATAATAATAAGGGGTAGAGCTCATGTTTGGCTTTTGCCCACATACTAAATTTTATTGTCCCAACCATCTTTTGCATTTTGTGGTATTATTTCCTTTTATATGTGGCCATGATATGCTTTTTGTTGAGAAATCTAGGGGCAGCTAGATTAGGTGATTTCTCTTAAATTGATAACTACTTGTGATATCTTATTACTTATCTTGATTAACTTCTTCTTCAACTTGATTATTATTGTGTTCTTATCATCAAACAGTTACCAAACAATAAAGAACAATGAGACAAGGGGACACAAGATATAGGCTGTCAACCAGGGCCAAAACTGCTCCTCTTGAGAGGAGAATCCGCAAGAACTCTTCTCTTCTTATAGAACTTCAAATGACGAATTCCAAGACCTATGACCCTTAACCAAAACCCCTCCAAAACCAAGTCAAACTTCTCCTTTGAAGAACTTTCTTCTAGTAAAGTCAACTCAGTCAATCCAGCTTCACAACTACTGCAACTCTCTGTTTCGACTTCAATATTGAACCTGCAACTGGGACTGCAATTTTCGGCTACTACAGAAAACCTAGTTTTTGCATGTGTGGAAGAATAAGGTGTTTTTACCCTCTTTTTCTCCTTCGCTTGGGATGGCTTCTTCTCCTAGGAAACTCGGCTTGCCATGGAGACTTCTTGAGAGACAAATCTGTGCTTCCTTGTGTGACCATAAATTGGTACTTCTACAGAAGAAGGTAGCCCTAAATATCTTGCACGTCTGAAGTGAATAGCCCAAAAACAATCCTTAAAAACTTCACTTTCCTCTTCCTTAGATTCCCCTTCCCTTTGTTAGATATCCTTTGCTCTTCTTGTGCTTCCACGAACTTGATTGATGCCCTTTGCAAATGACATTGAGTCCTATATATATAGTCTTCTTGTTGCATCTTGTAGACCGACTTGACACTGTCCTTAGGCCAACTTGTCTTTTGTGAAGGCCGACTTGTTGCTTGTACATTGACTAGGACTTGGAGGGTCTTTGACTCTATTTTTGACTCAAATAAATTTTCTTTACAATATGTAACATGCCCAAAAGGATCTTCCATACATGACAATGAGTCAATTGAGTTGTAGACTCAATGAGAAGCCCTAGAAGCACACAATGGGTGCTTGACCTAAAAAATATATTTCCCTTGAGCATGAAACCCATGCCTCAAGAATGACAATAATAAATTTATTTTTTTCTCTACATCAAATCATGATTACATATGTCATTATGAAGACTGAACCTAGTTACATATTTCAACACTTTTATCTATTTTTTTAGCGGCATGAACCCCTAGGGCATCATTCTAGGCCTGACCCAAACATGTGGACAAGGGAAGGGAAGTACTAGAGCCTTGTGGATCCAGTGGTCATGTGGACCCAGAGAGGGAAGATGATGAAATAAGGCATGTAATGTGCGGAGGGGAGTGAAAAATGTGGAATGGAAAATGGGACCGCACTACCAAAATAGAGGTTTACCAAGTAGTGCCCATCCTAAAGCTGTAAGCTAGTAGGGGAGATCCCACAGGACTGGGGTTGAAGATTAACCCACCATTTAAGGTGAGGGAACAAGACTACAGTCAAAACCCTTCCTCCTTCCAAGTCACACAATAATCCATAATGCCCAAGAAAAACAAACGTAAGCACTCGATTGCACAATGAAAGGCACACCTTTAGGATTGGATGGCCCACCTCCAAACAAACAATCTTGACAAATGGGCGAGGGGACGTATGACTAGCTCAGGGAGCGGTGATAAAGTGGCACATATCAACTACACTAGTGGCTATCAGGGGTTGTTGGTTGCCGACTGAAGAAAAATCTAGGAGAAAAATTCTCCTGTGGGGTCACCCACTAGTGGTTGGTAACATCTGGCTCCAACTGGGACACGAGCTTTCTATAGGGTGCACAAACAAGAGATATACCCAATCATAGATCAAGAAGATAGCTTCAAGAAAGAACGAAATTTCAGCTCCCAAATATATTGAAATGCGTCAAGAGATCTCCAATAGACATCCAAGAAAAAGTGTGAATCCAAGTTTGATCATGATGATCTCTCTCAAAGATCCAACTATGTATGATCCTCTATCCTATTCGCATTAGCCTAAGATGCCCCTAATATTCTTTTAATGTGCAAAATAGCATATCCTTGGTGACAAACCCACCAAGTAGCTTATAAAATGAAGAATAAGCCATCCAAAATGAGCCAAAACGATGAAATGATGGTGTAAAAGGGTTGTTGGAAGGCCGAAATGAGTCCTCAAGGTGTCGTAATGAGAGTGAGGGCTCCATGAATGATAGAAAAGGGGGGTGGCCCCATGATCTCTAAGCAAAACATCATGTGGTGCTCCAAAGCGGCTCTTGGGCACAAGTAATGGTCTCATGGGTCTCCCGAAGAAAAATTAGCTTGTAGACTACTCCAAATGAGGGCACGGAAGATGGTGCTTGCCCTCCCATGTCTCAAGAATGAGACAAATTTGGGCCTCGGATCAACTTCCAAACCCTATATATACTGCTAAGCTCACTGGGGGCACAGCTAGTCCAAGTGCATCACTCGTATATAAAGTGGGGCAATGAACAAGTTGTTGAAGGTGTTGAGGTGGCCTATGGCATGAGGTGGTGCTTTGTCACATGATGGAAACCCATGGCTCTCAACGCTTCCACTACAAGTGTCAATATGATCCTCTGGTGGGCTTGGGCCCCAGTTACATTGCCCAGCCCATGATGAAACCACCTGCCAATCCTATATAAGATCTAATGTGTCTCCTCACCTTCACATACAATAATTCATTAATGCATCGAAGTTAATCAAGCTTGTTCGTCCAAGGCACATATGAGACTTTATAATGGGCCTCCCTTCCAAATTTGGGGCTTTGAGCATGTAATGGTGTTACCTCCCTAGGTAGGAGGGGTTAATAAACAACCCTATTAGGTGTTCCCAGCCCCTAAAGGGAAGGACATTTCTAAGGTAGATCCTTCAAGTGATAGGTGTCATGTGGATAATGATGAGGTGGATTCGGGCTCAGGGATCTCAAGGCCAAATGCCATGGGCTCAAGGTGTTAATGATGAAGGATGTCTACATACTTGGGTGTATGAATGTAAGAGGGAGCAATTGTGGTACATGAGTTACCCCGGTGTTTGTTTTTCCACCCTCCTTCATTTGCCTTCTGCCTTTTACTGAGTTTTCCTTTATTTTACTACTTAGGGCTCCAGAGGATGAGAGCATAATGTGTATTAGATAGTAGTGGTTACCCCCTTAAGGCGGGGCAGTTCATCGCCCAACAGGGGTTGGGATATGCATGGGTTCCTTAATGACGCAAAGGGCACTCATAAGGGCCCTAGGAACCAGGGTGATGGCCATAATGATAAGGGGTAGAGCTCATGTTTGGCTTTTGACCTCATGCTAAATTTTATTGTCCTTGCCATCTTTTGCATTTTGTGGTATTATTTCCTTCTGTATGTGGCCATGATATGCTTTTATCTTTTTTTTTAGCTGCATCAACCTCTAGGGCATTGTTCTAGGCCTGACCCAGACATGTAAACAAGGGGAGGGGAGTACCAGAGCCTTAAGGACCCAGTGGTCATATGGACCCAGAGAGGGAAGATGATGAAATAGGGCATGTAATGTGCGAAGAGGAGTGAAAAAAGTGGAACAGGAAAATGGGACCATGCTACCAAAATTGAGGTTTCGTAAGTAGTGCCCATCCTAAAGCTATAAGTCAATAGGGGAGATCCCACGAGACTAGGGTTGAAGATTAACCCACCATTTAAGGTGAGGAAACAGGAATACATCCGAAACCCTTCCTCCTTCCTAGTCACCCAATAATCCATACCCAAGTGTGCCCAATAAAAACAAGCATAAGCACTCAATTGCACAATGACTTTAGGATTGGATGGTCTGCCTTCAAACATACAATATCGCCAGATGGGCAAGGGGACATATGACTGGCTCAGGGAGCGGAGTTAAACTAGCACATATCGACTACCTTGGTGGTTATCAAGGGCTATTGGCTGCTAGCTGAAGACAAATCTAAGGTAAAAATTCTCCTACAGTATCACCCACCAGTGGCGGGTAACATCTGACTCCAACTGGGACATGAGCTCTCTGTAGAATGCACAAACAATGGACTCAAACAGGGAGATCATAAGAACAAAAATCCACTAGGATCGCAGAATTGTTATCCTGCACATCATAATCAATTGTTGGAAGCATTTGCCCTGGGCGTACTTTGATCGCCCATGTTTTCATCAAATAATAATAAAACCATACAAGAAATAAAATCTATTATAAATGCATCTATTCTAACATGAAAACATGATATGATGATGTTAGCTATGCAAAATTCAATATGCAATGCATGCTACTCTAACATGCATGGCTACATTAAGCAAATGTTAAGTGTAATCATAAATTCAACGCAACCAACATATAATCCAATCAATGTCACATTTCTTGCCCCTGTGATTTATCATGATATGTATCAGCGAGCAAACATGACAATAACGGCACTCATGCGTTAAGTCACAAGGGTGGGAGGTGGGAAAATAAAGTGACCATATATCAAGGATCATGGACGAGGAAGGAAAAGAGGGATGCAACTTGCACCATTGGATCCTCTCTTCCAACCAAAAGATAGAGATATCAACAATCAAGCTCATGAACCTATGATGAATTGTTACATCAAGCATATCATCCTCATCATGGTCCTTCTTAATGACGTCATGCTTCATGACTGCCTTAAGCTCATGACAGGAAGGAAAAGGAGGCAGTTGGCATGAAGGATCATGATCAACGAGTCGTTTTTCCCAATGATCATACTCAGGAGGGAGAAAAGACTCGTCATCATTAGTGATCATATGAAAAGGGGTGAGGCAATGATTTCATGGATGACTCGAATACATCCTTAGGATCATAAGGAAGGCAGCAAAAAGTAAGGCTTGTACCAATATCATCATCATCGTAATCATAGATAGGGTCCTTATCAAAATGATGTTGATCAATTTCCCACTTCCCCTCTTCAATATGCAAGTAATCACTAATGTCAATGTCCAAGGGGCTAGTGGGGCCATCTTTCTCAAGGTTCTTGATATGCACAATGTTTGAGATAACATCCTTGAAAAAGATGGGGCTATCTTCAATTCTACTTTCTAAGGAATCCCCTTCTTCATGATCCTCCTCATGTTCATTGAAGGCTTTCTCTTGGATATCTAATGCTTGGCAGGCTTGTTCCCTGGCTCGAAAATGTTCAAGAAAGCTATCAAAGAATGCTTCAATTGATGAGATGCTCCTAGACTTGCAATTATATAACCATGAATTATGACCATAGAGAGATCTCATGATCACCATTATGAGGACATCGTGATGAACCACCTTGGATTTTGAGACATATGCAGCAAATCTCGCTACATAATCAATTACAGAAAGTGGATCATCATCAAACTTGGACACCCCAAGTACGTTAGTCTAGTTGACATGATTAGGGTGTCCAGGGATGCCAGCGATGTCCAATGCGGGGGTTTCAACAAAGTAAGACATTCTATTAGGTTACACATATCAGTCATGTAGGAGTCACCAAGGTGAATTCAAATATACCTAGAGAGATCCTTGGTTCATCCTACAAGCATTGACTTTGAAGCTCAATGAAGAACAAGGGCTTTGCTCTTCCAATGGAGTCACTAGAAGAGGGCTTATATTGTCGTTGAACAAGTCACCTCTTCAAATATTGGACCAAGGAGGTCAACCTACTTCCTCCCCGGCAAAGGCTCCAGAAAAGTACCTAAGGGACAAGTACTACACCAAGTGATAACAATGGCACAAAGACCCATTGTCACCTCAATCAATGTCCCCTGCTCTTTACGAACTTAGGCCGATGGGAGGAGCCCCGAAATGAAGGAAATCGCCAATAATGATGGGATCAATGATAAGGTATAAAGTGATTTCCAAGGCACATTCAAAGGAGAGGCTCAATTATGTCTTAATGAAGAAAAAGCTCCTAGAGAAAGCCTTAAGAGGAGAGTCAAGGCCTAGGGTTACGTATATTCAATAATGATGAGTATGTCTAGGATCAAGACTTCCAAGGTGAAACAAGACTTCTCTAGGAACTTTGCAAGACAAGTCTTCTTCAAAATAGGGTTTTCTTTCCACTAGATAAGCCTAGAAAGAAACCTATACGATACCTAGGGTTTATGAGTAGGCGTGGGAGGATTCCCTCCAATGTGCTCACTAGGCTGATATAAGTAGGGAAAAGGGTTTAAAATGATCAATTCCTTAAATACCATGTGCAAGAGACCCTTAAGAAGACCAACAACCAAAGACGCTCAAGATGGTTTCCAAAGATGCAACTAGGGCTTGAGTTTTTCACAAAACAAATATGGTAATTTCTCCAAACTGGGAGGATCACTAGAGGAGACACCAACGCAGATTCTTGTCCAAGTGGTTTCGCAAAATACCTCCTCTAATGCAATTCGCAAAGAGCCCTATTTGGACATCTAGGAAAGGGGCTGAAAAATTTGGGAAAGAGAAAAAGGGAAGTAAGGAGAAGGTGACCACCAAATTTGCTTGGATCAGTTCCTAATCCTTGCGCTATGGAGTCTATGTGATTCAAACTTTTGCCGAAATTGTCTTCAAGGAGGATAAAAAGTGATGCCCTAGCAACCACTCCTTAACATTTACCCACCCAAGATCTATGAACTTTCATGGAAGAAAAACAAATTTCAATCCACTAGGAACATTCATCTACTTGTTATGTGGCAAGTAACATACGCAATCAACAATTTAACCTTCTTGGCAATGATTTTCAATAAATTAGGGCACAAAAGAATTAGCTAGTTGCAATAATTCCACACATTCGACATTATTTCATGAAAAATCTTCAACAAAATCACTTACAAGATAACAAGAGATATATCCAATCATAGGTCAAGAAGATGGCTCTAAGAAAGAACGAAATTTCAGCTCCCAAATATATTGAAATGCATCAAGAGATCTCCAATAGACATCCAACAAAAAGTGTGAAATTCTCCAAGAGAAATAGATCCAAATGTGATCATGATGATCTCTCTCAATGGGAGATATCTAAATATATACGATACATACTCTATCCTATTTGAATAAGCCTACGATGCCCCTAAAATTATTTTAATGTGCAAAATAGCATATCCTTGTTGACAAGCCCACCAAGTAGCTCATAAAGTGAAGAATAAGCCATCCAAAATGAGTCGAAATGATGAAATAATGGTGCAAAAGGGTCGTTTGAAGGCTGAAATGAATTGTCAAGGTGCAGGGTGAGGGCTCCATGAATGATTGACAAGGGGGGTGGCCCCTTGATCTCTAAGCAAAGCATCATGTGGTGCTCCAAAGTGGCTCTTGTGAAAATTCCTATCCTCGAGGAACTCCTATTGCAGCAAAACTGAAGTTACTTCTCCTACTTGATTTTAATATACATTATCAAGTTATTTTCTAAATAATACTTAAGTAAATTACTTCTGCAACCTACACCAATTTAATTTGATTGCATGAAACAAGAAACTGAGCCAAGAACAAGATACATAGGACACAGTTATTTTTGGACAAAATAGTCCCCGAAAAAACCCAATGTGGGAAAACCGGTGCAGCAGCTCTGAGGGTTTTCTACTATTAAACAGTAGTTATGAATACAATGTTGGATGCCCTCCCGGTAATCCAGTGACAAAGAAAAAATATAATGGCGAAAAACTAAGTGAGATCACCTCACTTCACCCGGCAGTGTCCGGCTGATCCGGCAGTAGAACTGGCTAACCCTGATTATCTCTGCGCTAGCCCTGTGTAGGCCCTACATCAGCTTCTACGTTGTCTCTTCTACCTCTTGGAACTTCTACGTCAACCTCTCCCAGCTATTCCAGCAACTCCTCGACAGTTTTCGACTTTCTGCGTGAGGGCAACCTCACTTCTACGTTGGCCCTTCTTGTTACACAAAAATATCGTCACCTTGATTATTTGCAGTCGGTATGGGTCTATCACCACCTATACCAGCTTCTTAAGCAAGTCTCAAACCTCAGCTCTTCAAAACAAGCTTTAGAAATGAGAGAAAGACATCAAAAAAGCAATGTAACTCTGGTTCCGCACTTTCTCTCACTTTTGCCTGCGGGCTCGCACCTTTTGTTCAGGATATCTGCGTACTTATACGCTCTGTATGTAAAGGGGAGGGTGCGTACCCCTGTGAAAGTCAAAAGGCGCAATTTTTATCTTAAAAAACTCACTTTGGGTTAATTCTAGAGTTTTCTAGAAGGATTTGTTGCGTGGATTGTTCGCTCCAAGTGGTTCATGCATCCCATAAGAGGAGGAACTAATCCCTTGTTAAGAGGAGCTATCCCTTTGAAGGAGGATTCTATCCCTTTGAAGGAGGACCTGGTAACTGATCTCCAATGCACTATAAATTGAGGCATTGGGTTAGTGGCTAGAGAGGTTAGAAGCTAAACATTTTTTAGGGTAAATGCTGGTGAAATCAAGACTTCCTATTTGAGCTTAAGAGGAGAGTCACATACCTTTTTGGCTTCATTGGGGAGTGAGTGAAGCTTGTCAAAGTAGAGGAGACTTCTTGTTGGACCCTGGGAGGAGCTTGTACAGCGTCAAGGCAAATGTTGTAAAGTTCTTCTCCTTTTGAATTAATACAATCAAGCTCATTTTTCTCAACAAGTATCTCATGTTATTTGTTTCATGGACTCCTTGACTTTCATGTTAAATATGTTTTATAATACTGGTTATTCAGGTGCTATTTAATCGTTTGCCTTGTTTGTGTTTGCAAGTTTGTGACAAAGGAACTTACTTGGATCAAAGGAGCGAAGGCATCTCCAAACTTGCGTTGGACATGAGGTAGGCCTTAAACACATTTGTTTGCCATAATTTATAAAGTGCATTTAGAGAAAGATAGTGTCTAGTTGGTTTGTTTGTCATTAGGTCTTCATTAGATTCTAGGAAGGTCTATCTTGTCCGCAAGATCGACTCATTCCGCGTGACAACATATGTTGTGGATAAGTGCAAAACTATTCTTTCATTGTTTGTGGTGTATGTTTTTTCTTCTACATAGTAATGAAAATGAACTATTTCGTTGGATTTAATATGCATATTTGAATTGTGTGTCTCTTGATTTCATGATTGTTATTTCTTTGTGAACTATTTGAAACAATAATCAACAATTATTTTAGAAATATGTGTCTGTATTTATTAGGATAGTACTATTGCTTTTCTTTTGAAGACTCGCTTTCTCTTGCCTTCTGTTGAATAACCATTATATAGTTTACAATTGAATACATCACAAGGCTAACTTACTTGGTCATATTGAAAGTGTATGTGTTTTCTCTTGTTCCATTTATTGTATCCAAGGCAAATCATTAAGAATATGGTAGCCAAGCCCATTTCTCGGATGGGGTTCCTACTCCAAACAATGTGAGGTCTAGTTGGGACTTCATATCTCCTATATGTTGGCGGTTTCCAGCCCTGTCACATTAGAGATATTTTGAGGCAAAAAATGGGCCTCCTACGAAATAATATAAAATAATAGTGGAAATAATAAAATAATATTATTAATAGTGGAAATAATAAAATAGGATTAGATTACATCATCAAAATTTAGAGGGAAAAAAAAAGAAGAAAATACTTTTACAACACATATTTTCAACTTATCTCCCTATGGTTTTACTCAAATTTTGAGCGGGAATGCTCGTTGGATGTGGAATTTAATTCCTCATCTAAGGAGTACCCATGTTGCATACTATCGATGGACCTTATTGCATGGAAAAAGAGAAATACATGAAAAAATGTGATTGCAATCATGTTTTTCATGCATTTCTCATTTTTTGTGTAGCAAGTTCCTTCAAAAGTATGGAACACAAGTATTCCTTGGATGAGTAATTAAATTCTACATCCAATGAGTTCTCCAACTCGAAATTTGAGTAAATATGTGAAGAGATAAGTTGAAAATACGAGTTGAAAAAGTAGTTTTATTATTTTATTTTATTTTTACTCCAAAAATGATGAATCATACCCCATTGTTGACATCATCATCTTGAATCACATTGGTTCTTATAAAGTTGATTTTGTTTGTACATTTTTAATTTGAGGTCCATTTTAGACCTCAAAATTTCTCTAATGACAGGGCCATAATCCTTACACCTCATTTGTTGGCCTAGGATATCAGTATGCTGGGATGAATTATAACCTTGGTCCAAATCCTAGTGCCTTTAACTATAGTATGGGGGGACCTTCTGGTCCTTCTAGGGGTTACGACCCTTATGATTAATTTTGTCAACTGCAAATCCATTTTCTAACACCTCTCGATTTATTGGGATTGGATAAGCTAACCAATGATCCGATATGTCCCAATCCTAGGTAGCCACCTATGTTAGCCAAGTTACCTTTTGATATTCCTAGGTTTGTTGGGAGACATGGAGAGAATACTTCTACACATATCACCACCTTTCATTTATTGTGTTCATCTAACTCTTTGGTGGATGATTCTATGAAGTTGAGACTCTTTAAAAAAACCCTAATGGGGGATGTTGCCAAATGGTATATTGAACTCGATTGAAAATCCTTTAATGACTTTGCTTCCTTGGCTCATACTTTCTTGAGTCACTTTCAGTTGCCTACTAGGAAGGATCTTGGGACTTATCTTTTGTCAACTATCAAACAAGATGATGCCACTCATATTTATGATCATATTCATGAGTGGCATAGACACAAAAGGTTAGTATGAACTAGACTTTCTAATGATGTCCTGAGAGATTAATTCACTTGGTCCCTTCACCCACAAATTTCTATGGATGTCCCTATGATTGGGGTAGTTACTGAGGAGCAGGACATATTACGTGCTCAATGTCTTGATTTTATTTACTCTCAGTTGGGCACATTATATGATATCCTCTCCAATGCTCCTCAAATTTTTGTAAACTTGCAACAGCCCAAGATGGGACCACACTCTTGTGGTGTGATTGGCTCCCTTTCCTATGATACTATGAGCCAGCTAGTTACTCAAATAGGGAAAATGATGGTCACTTCTCAAGCCCCAACAAGTTTCGTTGGCTCTCAACAAGCACCCTCTTCTTTTAAGCAATCCATCAAGGTTCTTATGGTGAAGTCCACATCACTTAAGAATACTCAGCAACCTGACAGTAAAAAGAATTAAAAAATAAACAAAAAAACATAGTTTCTCAAGAGAACCAACAAATACCACCTAATCATGGTGGGGTTAGGAGTGAAAAATGTCGAAATATCAAGCTCCCTTGCAATATTTGTCGAGGTGAGCATTTAACTCACGAGTTCCCTCATATGGATGAATTCCATCACCTTCCTGCACCACCAAGAACTATATAGTAGCCAATAGTATTGAACTATCCATTCCCCACTCGGCCACAACAAAAAATGGTTTCATAGACTCCTCAACCTCTGTAAGGGGGAAATCAGGGGCAATTTTATCCTATTAGGAATAATGCACCTAGCCTTATGTGTCGGGAACAGGTAAATGTGACTACACAAGTGAGATCCTATGACCCTCTTGAGATGAGTTTTTCTTTTAAGGAATTGACCACCCCTTCTGATTCCACCTAACCTCTCACGTTAGATAAGACTATATAACCAATATATCGCTCACCTAAGAGTGTTGTCTAGAAGTCAACACACAATCCCAATGCATGAATTTACGAACATTACAATATTGATGACAAACTTCCCTAAGCACCATGTGCAATGCATGCCCTGGACCTTTTACAAATCTATTCTTAACAACACAAAGCCTTGTGGACTACTATCAGAGGGTTGTATCCCTTAAAGTCTAGTATGATTACGTTCGATGTTGATGCTCCTTATTTTAGAATCTCTCATCAGGTCACTTTCTAGATCTCAATGCTTATTTTTAATCGTGGTATATATTTCACTTTGGTGGATGAAGGGTCTTCTACCTATGTGATGTTAGTGTCATGTTGGAAAGCTATTGGTTCTCCAACACTCATTAAGTCAAGTACTCTTTTACATGCCTTTGATGGACACCAATTTATGCCTCAATGTGTTCTTCAAAATTTCACCATAGAAATAGGGGGTAAGGCTGCCTAGGTTAATGTTGAGGTTGTAGCTTCTCCCTTAGACTATAATCTTCTCCTTGGTTGTAGCTAGTTTTATGCCATGTGCATTGTCATTTCTTCGGTATTTCATGTGAATTTATTTCCCCATGAAGGAAATATTGTCACGATAGATCAATTATATTACTGCATACCATTGACCATGTCTACTTCTATAAGAAATATTGTGCCATTTTTTGGAGATATCCCCTTGTCTTATGAGAGTGTTGGTGCGGGATTGTTTAAAATCCCATCTCTTACCAGTGTCTTTCCTTTACGCTCACCCAACATTTCTTCTTCTTCTACTACTACTCCTATGCACATGATCTCTTTGGACACTTGTTCACCCCATGTGTCACCTAATCCTTGGGTGGTGTCTTCTTATATAGATGTAGCTAGACATGCTCAGCATACATCACCTTTAGTAGAATATATTTCCTACTAGATCATGTGACCACTCACCTTGTATTTGCTTTGGTTATTCATGTTAATGATATAGTTCTAAGTTTTCCCTAGTATCATCAACCTTTAGGAATTGGGAGATTCAACTTTTTGTGGCACGACCCCTTCATGGTGCACCAAATGGTACCTCCACTCCTCCATGAGTTCATATATGGAAATCCTTGGTCTGTGCTTGATAGTGGTCACAACTTGACGTGACCTATTAGATTACATTTCTCTTGGACAGTACATGGGAGTGTGTGTGATGTTTTATCTGTTTTTGGTTTGGTGTGTGATGCGAGCTCTTTTCTAGGACATAATATATGCCAAAAAATAAAAATAAAAAATTATATAAAAAAAAGTATATATATATATATATATATATGGTCCTTTTACCTAATCCATGTTTTATTTCTTTCATAATGTGATTTAACCATGGGTCTAGTCTTTCTGGATGGTTTTAATAGGATAGGGTGGAATTTTTATTGTGACATTCATTGGACCTTAGGTGTGTTTCTCTTGAACTTGACATGTGGGGGTAGGTAATATATCACCATATATGTTACATTATTGAATGTCACTTCCATCTTCATTATGCCTTAGGTCCAACCCTGTCAAGTTCCGACATTAGACCATCTCTTTTATGCACTTTGTAGCTTGGCGGTAGCGCTTATCTATACATTGATTCCCTAGTTTAGCACCTCCTTTCCATGTTGGTTTCCATGCAATGTCTCATTTACTCTCTTTTCAAATTCCTCCTTTGACTCACCATGAATTAGAATATGAGCCTCACATACTCTTCATTATTGCTTTTTGGCCTTAATCGAGGAGGATTCCACAATATATACCTTGTGATTTCTATATCTATTTAGCCTATTTTATGCACATTGATAAGACTTGGTTTTACATATCCACCATTGTCTCCCTCTACTTGGCCTACAACTCACTTTTACCTGGTGTTCTTACCCTCTCTTGGGTAAGAACACTAAGGGGATGTTGTAATGACTAGTCTTATCTTCCAACCTATTTGCCTCATTATGCTTAAGACAGTTCCATCAATTTGGAACTAGTTTCTATCCTTTATACCACTCATTACTCTAAGCTGAGATTCCTTTTGGCCTTTAGTTTCATGTTAATTAAATAATGAAAACCTTGAGCTCCTTTTGTTATATTTTCATGCTCATTAAATCTATATATAAATGTGGTGTTCATTTTGGTATTCTTTTCATGACTTATTAAACCTATGAAAATCTCAAGATTCCTTTCCCCATCTTTTCTTGCTTGTAAAACCTGTTGTCACTCACTAAATTATGAGTTTTCAGTTGATCAAAGTTGCTAGAGAGAACTAAAGTTTGAAGCCATCTTCCAGGCCACATGAGCTAGCAGAGCTTAATCAGACCCTCCCCATTGCGTAGTGCTCAGAAAGAGCTTTCCAATGGTATATGGAAGCTTGAAAAGGGATTTCTAGAGCATAAGATATGGCCTGTTGAAGCTACCCATGGAAAGCTAGAAGACAAGGAGAAGAGACTTAAAGAAAATTGCAAATAGGAGGTCCGAGAGCTAATCTCAGTGCAAATCGGCTATCAGTGCGGTCCCATGCATAGGCCTATGGTTTATCGGCAGTTCAGGATGTTGAACGCCGATATTGCAGTCCCACAATATCGGCGCATCGACTAATTGGTGAGACAGAGAGGTCACCACTCCTAAACTTTGTGATATCACGAATTTTTGCGATATAATGTGAAATTGCCAGGGAGGGCCGAAATTTTTTGACAAAGGAAATGCATGGAAAGACAGGGATAGGTGGGCTTTTTCTCTCTCCTCCATGTGGTGGTATGATTTATCGGATGTCGGGGGCCCCGAGCATAGTAAATCTCGCAATCCCGCATATCGGCCATATTAAATATCGCAGTCCCATAGTCCCACATATCAACCATATCACATATCGCAGTCCCATAATCCCGTAATCCTGTAGTCCCACAGTCCCGCAATATCGACAATCAACGGAGTAGAGGGGCTACCCCTCTAAAAACCTTGCGATCTCACCGATTTTTTATAGAGTATTAAATCATTGGGGAGGGGCCAATTCTATTTAACAAATGAATTCACAAAAAAACCAAGGCCGGGTGGGCCATTTTCTCTCTACTCTAAGGGTCCATGTGGTATAATCCCATTGGCCCTTATGTATGACATGGCAGCAGATGTCATTAATGACGTGGAAGTACGGAAGTGACACTGATGTGGCAGTACGGGTGAAACATGGCATGAAAATTTGGTGTTTTTAGGAGTCCTATGGAGGAATTTCAGGGTGCTACGTGTCACCAATCACAAGGTGACACATGGCAGTGATGATGTCACCCCTGCAGATCGGCGATCGATGGTCGCACAAGTTAAAACACTCATACACCAAAGTCTCCCTGACTTATGATTGATATATGTGGGGGTTTCTTCTCGAATGAAATATTTCATGTGTTCCACCCTATAAGGATTTCACGTCCAGACAAGTCGGCCCTCGCTATGAAAAGAAGTGAAAGGGTCTCCCTCTCCCGTGTTTTGATTGCGATGTCCTAGGTGGTTCCAATCCCGCTGATCAGCGATCGCAATGTCAAGGGGAAATTCTAAAGGAAAATATTATCAAACGCTAGGATGTGGGATTCCAAATAACAAAGGAAAAAGGCCCTAGATAGGATCTTGAAGGCCTTAATGCTCAAGACTCAGCACTTGGTCACAACCCCTGGTCATATGAAGGAAATAACGGAAAGGGGCTATACCAAAAGGGGCATAAGGAGAAATCAAAACATGCCTGTCTTGTGATATTTCAGTGATAAAGTCCCACACCCAAAATATTTCTTGTTACATCGTAAACGCATCCCCAGGAAGACCAGGAGCATGATACAAAGCTTTTAAAGATGGATGGGTATGCAAATCCGACATTGAATAAGAGTATGGTGTAGTGGTGCTCCAGTATGGGGGGCTCGGGAGCGCTTAATGATTCAGCATGGGACTCCACTCGACTTTAGAGAAAGAACTAATCAGGAAGTTAAGGTAGAATTGATAGAAACATGCTAAGCAGCAAGGGAAGAACATCACAATAGAGACATGGCTTGATCAGGGACCTCCACAAGAACAACAAAGGGACACCTCCTCCATCATCTTTTCATTTTCCATCTCTTTCTCATTATTCTGTAGTTTCTTTATTTCCACGAAGGGATCCAATCTTGATTGTAATCATTTTGGGAAACACTGTCTTACATAGGCCGAGATAGCTAGTCTAGTAGATAGCAGAAGCTCTGGCTCAGATATTTTGTTGCAACTGTAATCCAAGCTCCCCCTACTCTTATAAATAGAGGGAAGAAACACTTATTTCAGGTTCCAGAATTTCTCACCCACAGGGTCTGAATTCTGACATGCCACTTTGGTTCTATTTTCTTATTCATGAGGGACTTGACTGATGTTGTGCTGAATGTATGGACTGGTTATTGGACCCTCTAAGTATTAATGAAACTCTCTTGGTGATTCCAAGCATGATCAATGTACAACATGTTTTTACTTGGTAAATATCATTTCATTTGTGTTTTCCCCTCTCTGAAATAGTATAATGAAGCTGTTGGTTTTGCTCTAATTTATGGATTTATCTTGGCTACTAAATAGAGAACAATACCTATGCATATTGCAGACTTACTTGTGTTATTCACTAGCATTACAGTACTTGTAGAAACTACAGATTTACTTGTGTATTTGATTAGCTTGCAGTACATGTGGTAGCTCATATTTAGTTGAGTTGTTCGTAGAGAATGATACCCATGTTATAGTTGGTCTAAGCCTTAATTAGCACTTAATTGCTTCTATCACTCCACCTCCTTCCTCTTCCATATTTATGTTTGGAACATTGTTGCTAGGGATTCTGTTTATTACAGCCCTATGCACCTATTTCCCTCCTTCCTTTTCTTCTTTCCACCATTACTACAACTTCAGTATTAAGCTATCTCATTGTTGTATGTCGGCCACTAGAAGAAGACATTTCTCTTTGAGATTGCCCTGATATACCCCCCCCCATTTGGATCCATGTATTCACTTAAGTATACCTTAATGAAGGCCTATTGAACCAAGCCCCTCTTATTACTTCTTATTTACCTGACAATTGGAGTGCTGTAAAACCCCCTTATAGACTATCCTCCATGCCCTCCTCTACTTAAGAAGTCCTAGGCACTGGTCTACAATCAACCCAGAGGTTGTCTCTAGGGGTCTTTCTATGTATCCTACAAAAATTGTGTTGTTGGTGCAATCTGAAGTGACAAAATCTTTCTGAAATCGTTTCCAGGGAACAGATTAGAATATTTTTCCCTGGGTACGACAAAATTTTGCATTTCCTCTGTTAGGTGAGCAAGGGAAGTGTGGGTTTAATATCTCTCACCTTGGTGACTCCACTGTCAATTTTATGGTAAACATTCTGGCGACTCCACTGTTTATAGCTCTATTATATCATCCTAGCCTTCAAGCAGCCCCATACTCACTATAAGGCTACAATAGTTGAAAGCTTCCCCTACTTTTGAAGCTGAAATCACTCATATATGGAAGTTTTCAAGATGGCCATTCCTGCATTCGTGTCCAACAAATTTTCTCCATTGGATCTTTCTTTTATTGTTGGTTCTCCCAATCACGTCCCTTCATATGATCAATAGGAGACCTATCTTCCTAGATTCAGTGGAAGCACAATTAGAAGGCCTGACTAGCACCTCAAAGAATTTCATGAATGCATCGAACAACAAGGTATTTTCCTTGAAGATGTACAAATGAAAAATTTCATGTATTCTTTAGAGGAGGGTGCTAGATTTTGGTACAAAACAATACCTCGTGGCAGTATATCTCCCTAATAAGTTTTCATATAGCATTCAATCAATATTGTAATGGACTATATCCACCAAATGCTCTATTTGAATATTATTGTGCGCATTTCAATGATGAAGACATTCCCGAGGTCGAAGACCCTGCTGAAGATGTTTCTATAGTTCCGCTCCATGAAAACATCCACTCGCATTAAGAAGAATCACCCACTAAGTGAGAAAGTGAAGAAGGAAACATAATTGAGCTGCCAAAAAACCCTCATGGTTTGATTCAGTCGAACTGGATATTTCTCCTTCCTCTAATGAAAATGACTCTGGTGAAGATTCAAGTGATGCAGAGCCACAACACTTCCAGTTATGGGAAGATGCACAAGAAGATGAGGCCCATGAGGAAGTCAGTGAAGAGCCTCCATTTTGCAATGAGCATATTTTTCCTAGAGAACAAGACTAAGAACCTCCTCCAATTCATGATTTGTATTATTCATAGGAGGAAGAGATGGTCGCGAAATTTCAGAAGAAGTTGTATACCAACAAGTGGGGAGAAGGCTCCCAGCAGCAAAAATTTCAGGAAGAGCCAGAAATTGAAGGACCAAGCAGTGTCTGTGATTACTTATTATAGAAAGGTATTTTCTAAGAATTCTCATTAGGCCCTCTAGTCTCTGACTCTTACAGCTTAGAAACTGAAGATTCTATTGTAGATTTCCAAGAGGGTTGGCCCATCGACAAATGGGTAACAAATGATTAGCAACAAGATTTTTTAGAAAAATCTAAAGTTGTGGAGCTCATAAGTGTTTGTGGCTGCCCTGGCCAAGAGGATATTGGTCAGCTGACTGCTCATGAAAAAGAGGCAACTGCAAAATTTCCCTATCCATTCCATGACTCTGTGGCTGAGTACATGAGCATATTCTTAAGCTAGCAACAAAGGTTGTATTAACAATGTGTATCAGGTTCTTTATTTGAATACTTTTCATGGTGCATGCCTATTTTAATTTTTATTTTTCAGCAACATGAAGGCACTAGGTCTAGCACCCAAATGATAGCATGGCTCCATTGGAGGGTTAAACTCACTTAGGTGAATTGAGCCTTGTGAATAAGTAGGAATGTATATAAATAAGTCACTTACTGAGCATTTAAATTTCTAGTTGTTAGACTTTTTATTTCTGCATTTCAGTTTGAGAAGGAAGTGAATCCCTGCAAACAAAGGTTCATGGAGATTTCATGTGAGTTCATCTATTTCTAAATCCATAATGGTGAAGGATACTAGTCTACAGGTTCTTGGCACCTTGCCAGCAAGGCACTGTCCCCAGTAGGAGCCAATGTTGTCACTCATTGCATTATGAGTTTTCAGTTGATCAAAGTTGCTAGAGAGTAGTGAAGTTTGAAGCCATCTTCTAGGCCATAGAAGCTATTAGAGCTTAATCGGACCCTATCCATTGCATAGTACTCAAAAAGAGATTTCCAAGAGTATATGCAAGTCCTAAAAGGGACTTATGGAGCATAAGATATGGCCTCTTGAAGTTACCCATGGAAATCCAGATGGCAAGGAGAAGAGACTTAAAGAAAATTGCAAATAGGAGGTCCGAGAGCTAATCTCATTGCAAATTAGCTATTGACAGGGTCCTAGACACATGCCTACGATTTATTGATAGTTCATGGTGCTGAATGCCGATATCACAGTCTTGCATTATCGACACATCAGCTAATCGGTGGGACAAAGAGGTCACCACTCCTAAACTTTACAATATCGTGACTTGTTGCAATATAATGTGAAATCGCCGAGGAGGGCCGAATTTTTTTAACAAATGAAACACATGCAAAGATAGGGACAAGCACACCCTTTCTGTTTCCTCCATGTGGTGTTATGGTTTATAGGAGGTCGGGGGCCCTGGGCACAGTAAATCCCACAATCCCACATATAAGCCATATCGCAGTCTCGCAGTCCGACGATATTGGAAATCGGCGGAATAAAGGGGCTACCACTTTAAAAACCTTGTGATCTCACCGATTTGTGATACAGTGTTAAATTGATAGGAAAGGGCCGATTCTCTTTAACAAAGGAATGCACAAGAAAACCAAGGTCGGGTAGGCTATTTTCTCTCTCCTCCAAGGGGCCACGTGGTGCAATCAGATTGGCCCATATGTATGACATGAAAGTTGATGTCATCAATGATGTGGTAGTACAGAAGTGATGTGGTAGTACGGGTGACACGTGGCATGCAGTTTCAATGTTTTCAAGGGTCCTACGGGTGCATTTCCAGGTGACATGTGGCAGTGATTACGTCACCCCCGCAGATTGGTGATTGGCGGTCACAGAGGTTAAAACACTCCTACACCAAAGTCTCCCCATCTTGAGATTGCAATATGCGGGGGTTTCTTCCCAGATGTGATATTTCATGTGTTCCACCCTATAAGGATTTCACGTCTGGACAAGTCAACCCGCGTTATGAAAATAAGTGAAAGGGTCTCCCTCTCCCATGTTGCAAGTGCCATGTCCTGGGTGGGCCTGATCCCGTTGATTGGTGATCACGATGTCAGGGGGAAATGATTAAGGAACAGTGTATCAAGTGTCTGGATAAGGGATTCCAAATAACAAAGGAAAAAAGTCCCAGACAGGAGCCTAAAGGCCTTAGCACCCAAGGACTAAACACTTGGTCACAACCCTTGGTCATATGAATGAAATAGAGGAAAGGGGCTATATCATAAGGGGCCTTAGGGGAAATTAAAACGTTCTTGTTTCGAGATATTTCAGTGATAAATGCCCGCACTTGAAAGACTCCTTGTTTCATCGTCAAACGCATCCCATGGCAGACCAGGAGCATGATACAAAGCTTTTAAAGATGGAAGGGTCAGCAGCTCCAACATTGAATAAGAGTACCCTGCATTGAATAAGAGTATGGTGAGGCGGTACACCAATATGGGGGTCTCGAGAGCACTTAATGATTTGACATGGGGCTCCACTCGTCTTCAAAGAAAGAACTAATCAAGTAGTTAAGGAAGAATTGACAGAAACTGACCGAGAAACAGGAGAAGCATATCACGACAGAGACATGGCTTGATCAAAGGCCTCAAAAGTAACAATAGAGGGACACCTCCTCCATCATCTTTCCATTTTCCTTCTCTTTCTCATTATTTTGTAGTTTCTTTATTTCCAAGAAGGGATCCAATCCTGATTGTAATAATTTTGGGCAACAATGTCTTACATACGTTGAGACAGCTAGTCTAGCAAACAGTTGAAGCTATGGCTCAGATATTTTGTTGCAACTGTAATCCAAGCTCCCCTTCTTCTTATAAATTGGGGGAAGAAACACTTATTTCAGGTTCTGGAATTTCTCACCCACAGGGTCTAAATTTTGAGATGCCACTTCGGTTCTATTTTCTTATTCATGGGGGGCTTGACTAATGTTGTGTTGAATGTATGGATTGCTTATTGGACCCTCTAAGTATTAATGAAATTCTCTTGTTGATTCCAAGCATGATCAGTGTGCAACATGTTTCTACTTGGTAAATCTCATTTTGTTTGTGTTTTCCCCTCTCTGAAATAGTATAATGAAGCTATTGGTTTTGCTTTGATTTATGGATTTATCTTGGCTGCTAAATAGAGAATAATACTTGTGCATATTGCAAACTTATTTGTGTTAATCATTAGCATTACAATACCTGTAGAAACTACAAATTTACTTGTGTATTTGATTAGCATGTAGTACCTGTGGTAGCTCGGATTTACTTTAGCTGTTGGTAGAGAATGATACCCATGTTATATTTGGCCTAAAACCTTAATTAGCACTCAGTTGTTTCTATCAACCCACCTCCTTCCTCTTCCATATTTCTGATGGAACATTGTTACTGAGGATTCTGTTTGTTACAACCCTATGCACCTATTTCCCTCCTTCCTCTCCTTCTCTCCACCATTGCTACAACTTCAATATTAATATGTCCCATTGTTGTGTGTTGGCCACCAGAAGAAGACATTTCTCTTTGAGATTGCCCCGATATACCCCCCGCATTTGGATCCATGTATTGACTTGAGTCTACCTTAATGAAGTCCTATTGAACCAAGCCCCTCTTATTATATTTTTATTTACGTGACAATTTGAGTGTTGTAAAACCCCCTCATAGACTATCTTCCATGCACTCCTCTACTTAAGATGTCCTAGGCACTGGTCTACAATCAACCCAGAGGTTGTCTTTAAGGGGCTTTCTATCTCTCCTGCAACACTTGTGCTGCTGGTGCAATCTGAAGCAACAACAAAACCTATATGAAAATGTCAAGTTCTTTCTGACTTCTCCTGCTCGTTCATTAAATTAAAACTCAACAATAAATCTCTTTTCTATTCTTAAGTTCATTAAAATATGAGGAAACGAGTGTAATTTTATCTCTTTTTCATCCTCGGTATAAAACTTATAAAAAAGGAACCTATTAAGCGTACTTGTCTTATCTTTCTTGCTCACTAAACCATGAGGGAGACTAAAAAGAGAAAAGGGAAGGGGAATAATTGACTTTTGTTATTAGTCAAAATGGGAAATTCAGTTTGTCACCCTTGAAATTGGCACCTATTTGATTCAGTATCTCACATCTGGGACTTTTAGCTTACTCAAGGGTCATACCAGACATACGAGTCTATCTACTCCTCCAACTGGTTAGTATTCCAGTCATTATGTAGCATGCTTCAATGTCTCCTGTGTTGTTGCAAGATATCATGTGCTTCTCATTAGTCATGCTTTCAAGTCACTTTTGTGTCATGCCTTTATGTGTTCAAAGGAAATATCAAGTTGAGTCAACCATTTGTAATCCTTATTGACCTTTTTCCATTGGTCATCCATGTGTTAGTTGTACTTCATCTCTTGATGACCTCATTGATTCACATAATCTCTCAGCCTGTTTTGTTTCAATTGATGGGGGATACATCAAGTGTTATGAAACCAGTTCACAAAAAGATAGAAAAGATAGATCAATGCCTTAGAAATAAGCCTCTTCGAGGGGGCAACCTCTTTTACATTACACAAATGAACAATTCTTGGATGATACAAATGAAAAGACCTCCTTTCTATATATAGGAGTCTAAGGGGTCATAATATAATCAGAGCCGACATAACAATAATAATGTAAGGGCACAACAATAAAAATAGTGGGCTTCTATGGGGCACAATAATAACTATATGGAGACTACATGGGCACAACAATATAATAATGGTGTTGCACTAATAACAATAGGGGTTACACTAGTAGTATAGGGACCTAACATCAAGGCCCTCCTTTGATGGATCTTCTCTTATAGACTTCAGCTCATTATCTAGGAGCTTGATCTAGGAACCAATAGTACCTTTGATATTACATTCCTTAGTGGTAGGATTCATTGTGGTCAATAATGGGTTTACCTCATTGAATCCTAATCGGTTGAGTCCATGAGTGTTCAATGTTAGCTCATCTATTCACACTTAGTGAACTGTGCTAGGTACCTTGGGCCCATTTTCATCATTGGTGGGTCCCCTCACTTATGTTAATTGTATACCTCATTGACTAGTAACCAAATGGTTTCTACCATGCTTGACATCAACCCATCTATTCACATGATGTATATCTGTACCATTGAAGTTGTGTAGAATACCTTGGGTTAGGGACATCTCTCTCTCATATGGCACCTTCCTAGGTTGTGTTGGAGTTATGTATCATTCATGTACTTTGAGGACTACTTTCGGGAACCTCCTCTATTATGTGCCCATAATCCCAGTGATGTATACTATGACATATATCCACATTGTATTTGTTGGTGGTTATGATCTTCCTGATGTGCCACATGGATCAACTATGTATTGTATGTGACCACGTCTTGGAATTCCATGTCATGGATTCACAATTTATGTTTGGCGACCATGTTCAGTTTCTCTTTACAACTGATCATCGATATGCCCACCTTGGGGATGTTATCAGCAAAGTTGAGACTCCAACATTTGATTTCTCTAGTTCAACTTCATAGTTTTGAATCCTTCCTCCCCTTTTTAGCTCTAACTCTTGTTGTAATGCATTTCATCCACCAGTTACTCTTCTAACCTCATGCATTAGGGGTCATCTTTTATTAGCTTATCCTCCTCAATCGAGTCACTGCACATGAGTACCTTTACTTTTGACCCTTTGGTAGATGTTTAATCGTTGATTTTACCCATTTTTTATGCATCATTATCGGGATATAATTATAAAGACATGGTTCCCTTTATCATCCCAACAAGGTTCATCCTAGACTCAAATTTTTATCCCAATACGGTCGGTGGAGACTCTAGAGTCTTATGTTCCCTAGGAGATCATATTAGAGGATCACCTATACGAGTTAACTTGGGTGCATTATTGGAGAAGCTTCCTAACTTCTCTTTATCCCAAGTGTCTAGATACATTCTCCCTAGGTGACCTCTATGATTATTTATACTTGTCATCCTAAAGGGTCATGCTAGTTAGCTAGTGAGACAATTGGAGAAATTCAAAGTTTCAACATCTTGTCCCTAGGTCATTAGAGAGTTATATCACATTTAGAGGAGGAGGTCATGCTATAAGTTGGATAGGATGATTTCATTTTTTGGGTATAATTCCCTTGTACTTTTCATTTATGATTAATAAAATAATTTTCTATTTCTGTACTTCATATTTGGCTTTGCTCTTTATCTATAAATGTTGGTTTTAAGCTGAAAATACCTCTATGGAAGGCTTTTTTGTTCCTGTTTGTTGGTGCATGTGTTCATGCATTTTTTTTTATGATAGTTGAGAGCGGGATCCTCGAATAAGAGCAAGGCTCTCTGCACAAGGCCCAAAACTTGTCATTAGCCTATGAGGATATTAGGTACTAGCCTAAAAAAATTCCTTCTAAAAATGTCATGCATAGATGTTAAGGATGATTGCTTATATGGGATTTAATTGGGGTCAAAACTATTGATCAATATACACTAGTACACACACAAATTCTGTTTTGGCTTTAAGAAGCATATTAGGTTAAAGTAACGTACTCTTATTAGGTGAAATTCTCCTGTAATAATTAAGACCTCAAAATCATGATAGAAATAGCTATTTGTTATACTATCCTCTTTTGTCTCCCTTAATTCCTATTGGATTATGGCAAGTTTAAGATGCGTTAAAACTCCACTTGAAAATAGTAGTTTACATTTATTATTATTTATGTTAAAATTTAAATAGTGAGACATTATAATTTAATATTTAAAGGTTGTTTAATTCTAAATTAAAAACGTTAAATTTACATATGTTTTAATATTTTTTTAACATAAATACCGAAAATTTAAAATATAAATATCTTCAATATAATATAATTATAAATAATTTAATAAATTCATTAAAATATATTATAAATAAATAATAATTAAGACATCACATAAAATAAGTAAAATGAGGCATTTAGGGTTTTTGCATTCCACACATTTATTCTATAAAAGTGCACATGGTACGTTGAGGGGAGGGGATCCTTCCCCTCCTATCAAAACAAAATATGGGGATGCTTGAGGATTCGACGCACGTGACATTGAAAGCATGGAATTAGGGAACGTATCTAGACTTGGAACGTTTACCATTGGAGTTGCCAATAGGAATTGTTTGGTAATCACAAAGAGTTTGGTGGTGATTACCCAAGTTTGCAATAAAATAATTGTCATTTTGTATTTTTGAGGTTGAGGGAGTAAATACACAGGAAAACATTAAAACTATTTTGGAAGCTGGGATCTAGCCCTGCCAGCTTAAGAGAGGGGTCTCTCTGTAAAATTTAGCTATGTTTTATGTGAATTTTAGGCTAATTATTAATGTACTGATTGTTTTTTGATTGGATTTCTTGGTTGATTAAATTGTTATAATTCCATTGGGCTATGGATTCTAAAGATTAACTAGATCTGCGTCAAACTTTGAAGGAGTTTCACAAGGCAAGCTAGGTTGCACTAGTTGGGTCTTTAAGAATTTTGAATGGATTATGAAATAGAAGAAATGTAATATTCAGTAGAAATTAAGGAGCAATGAAGGATTCCTTAATTTGACTTCAACATAAAACATATAAATCACTAACAGCCAGAATAGGGTGTTTTGTATAGCATATCCTATTCGTCACAGTTTCTATTATGTAATTAAGATTTTCAAAAATGACAGAGAAAGGAGACAATGATTAAACACATGAACAAAAGAAAAAAATCACCAATTTGTACACCACATGAATCCTGTGAAGAATGTCCTTGTATTGTTGATGCTTCCAGCAACTAGAAAATTACAATTTGCAAAGGAATTTGTATTCAACAATCAATGTGTAATACTTCAAACTGTGAAGTATTTATAGAATAATTACAAAATGATTACAAAATCGTTGTGTCAATTGACAATGTATTATTAGCATTATCTAAACCATAAAATCGATCTTCTGCAGAATCATAGGCAAGGTGGACAACTGCATGAAGAGGTGGCTCTGTTTTGGAGGATTCGGTTGCTGAATCAACCTATAACTATGCTGCTATGGCTAATGTGTTGACTGATGTTCTCACTGTATTCAAGTGGCTTTTTATTCCAATAGATCACATAGTTGGTCCCACCTTTTTTCATCTGGAATGGTTAAATTGATTACTCTTCGATAAATTTAATCAACCTTAGTATACTTTGCAAATTTTGGCTTTACTGTGAAGATATGTTTTACCTCATGCTGGATAAAGAAGTCATTTCCCATTGCCTCTAAGAATGCTCTACCTGTCAAGCTGCCTTTTATACCACTGAATTTAGTACTGTCTCTGGACACTTCCTTCATCTTTATAACATAATCTTCTTGAGAAATTAGTTTGTCATTAATCACATATGTGCTGGGCAATCCTTTCTGATTTAATGCTTCAATCTGGTTGAAGAATCTGTTCATTGCCAACTCCAGTGTTTTACATTTCTCCTCCAATTGAGTAATGAGATTTCTTTTAGTTAAAACCTTCTTGACTTCCAAGATGGTGGCAGTCTTGTCAGTAATTCCTAACTCTTCAAGTGTAGGTTTTAACCCTGTACATAAATTTCTCGCATACGAATTCTAAAACATAAAATAAGGCGAGAGCATAACACATAAAACAAATATACAGAGAGATTTTCCCCTGGATCCCGAAACCGAGACTACTAGATTGATTTTTCTTTATGTTCCTTTCAATGTTACAATATATATATATATATATATATATATATATACTATATATATGCTGAAGAATCCATAAACCCTAATCCATTAACCCTGGATTAGAACATAACCATAGTTCCCTTGACCGGATCTACATAATACCATGGAATGAAAACCATCACACATAAAACCATGTGAGAAATCCATGCACAAAACCATAGGTAATATATGGTCTCGTGCAGCGAAGACCCTTGCATACCCCCCTCAGAGGAGGGATGCTAACCTCCTTGTAACCCCCCCACTAGTAGTGGAAAGAATATAGCACGACCCAACATTCTCCCACTTGTTGTTTTCTTTCCACAGGTGGGCACAGGAGAGCTTAGTCATTTATCAGCGTTGCAATGCCCATTGTTTCTCTACACCAAGAGAACTTCTCAAAGCTCACATATTTTTTCAATGCATTTGCAGTATTCTTCAAAGCGTCCACCTTTACCAACAACACCTTTTTGTCTTCTATCATATCCCTCAAAAAGTGATACTGAACATCAATGTGTTTTATCTTTGAATGATAAACATGGTTATTTTCTACGAAAATTGCACTTTGGCTTTCACAATCTATCCTTATAGCTCCATGTACTAACCCCATACTTGAACACAATCTCTGCAACCAAATTGCTTCCTTGCTTGCATGAGTGGCTACCATGTATTATGCCTTTGTAGTTGACAGTGCCACTATAGATTGTCTCTTACTCATGCAACTGACTGCACCTCCAAATAGGTTAAACACATACCCACTTGTAGATCTTCTCTGATCCATATCTCCAGCCCAGTCTGCATTAACAAAGCCATGGATGTCCAAAACTCTGTCCAATCCTAGTCTTCCTTGGTAGCACAAACCATAATCACTAGTGCCACGCAAATACCTAAAAACCCGCTTCACTGATGTCCAATGCTCCTTCCCTAGTTTTGACATAAACCTGTTCAATACTCCCACTGCATGTGCATTGTCTGGTCTAGTACAAACCATTACATACATCATGTTGCCGACTGCACTTGCATATGGAACACGGGACATGTCCTCTTCCTCTTCTTGTGTCTTGGGACATTGTTCAGCAGATAACTTTATACCTACAGGAATAGGAACCTTCACTAGTTTACTGTTCTAGATATTAAACCTCTACAGTATTGTCTCGACATACTTTATCTGGTTTAACCAGAGCTTCCTCTTTTCCCGATCTTTTTTAATTTCCATGTCCAAAATATAGTTTGCAATTTCATGTCGAATTTGGAGGACAATTAGATCTTTAAATCCTGGATAATTTCTTTGTCATTTCCAACCAGCAACATATCATCCACATACAAGACCAGATAAATAACATGGTCACCAATTAATTTAAAATACACACAGTGATCTGCTTTGCTTCTGGTGAAGCCAAGTCCCCGTATAAATGAATCAAATTTATGATACTACATCCTTGGTGACTATTTTAACCCATACATAGATTGTTTTAACTTGCATACCAGTTCTTTATTACCATTCACCGCAAAGCCTTTAGGTTGCTTCATGTAGATCTCTTCTTCTAGATCCCCATGAAGAAATGTTGTCTTCACATCCATCTATTCTAATTCAAAATCAAAAGTAGCAACAACAGATAAAAGTAATCTAATAGAATCTACCTTTGCAACAGGAGAAAAAATATCACCAAAATCAATCCGCGGCACCTGGGAATAACCTTTTGCTACCAACCGAGCTTTGTATTTCTCTACCTTTCTTTCCGCATTCATCTTCTTTTTGAACACCCATTTGCTTCCAATGGGTTTTCTTCCAGCCGACAACTCCACCAAATCCCAAGCCTCACTTTTGTGCAAAGATGTTATTTCATCAACTATGGCTCTTTCTAGAGTTTTCCATCATTTGAATCTACTACTTCCTTCACAGTTCTGGGATCATCATCAATAATAAATAAAGAAAAATTTGAACAGAAACCAGATGGACTATAACTTTCTGGATGCCTTCTTTCTCGAACTGATCTTCTCACAACCGAAGTTTGTGGCTCTTCATATTTTGATTCCTCTTCTGCTGTAGAGTCTGATTCTTCCTCCTTAAGCTCAAACTCTATCTTCTTAGGTTCCTTTGGTTGGAATTCATTTTTAATAACATTTTTCACCTCTCTAAACACCACATCTCAGTTGTACACAACCTTCCTTGTTATTGGGTTCCAAATCTTATCCCTTTAAACCATCCTTGTACCCAATAAAGATGCAATTTTCAGATTTACTATCCAACTTTGTTCTTTTCTCCTTTGGAACATGTACATATGCATCACATCCAAATACCTTCAGATGTGAAAGAGAAGGTTTCTTACCAGTCCATACCTCTTGTGGAGTCTTATCCTCCAACGCTAATGAAGGTGATTTGTTGACCAGGTAACATGCAGTCTCCACCACCTCTGCCAAGAATTGTTGTCTTAACCCAGCACCACTGAGCATACTTCTTGCCCTTTCCATCAATGTCTTGTTCATTCTTTCTACAACTCCATTTTGTTGAGGTGTGTATGGAGTAGTCTTCTATCATGCTATACCACACTTCTTACAGAATTATTCAAATTCCTTCTTGCAAAACTATCCATTGTTGTCTGTCCTCAGCGCATTTATCTTCTTCTCTGTCTGGTTTTCCACCAGAGCCTTAAATTATTTAAACCTGTCAAAGACTTCAGATTTATTTTTGAGGAAATATATCCATGTATTCCTTGAGAAGTCATCTATAAATGATACATAGTACACAGACTTACCTAGTGATGGAACCAACACAGGTCCAAACACATCACTGTGCACAAGTTCTAATGTTTGTTTTGCCCTCTTACCACCAGAGGAGAAACTCACCCGATTGTGCTTCCCATATACACAATTTTCACATAAATTAAAATCTAGAGAGCTATTAGTCATAATTTTTACCATACCTTTACCATGAAGTATTCGAAGGCCCTTCTCTCCAATATGTCCAAGCCTTTGATACCATAGCATGGTCTTTTCTATAGAGACCACTAGATTTTTTGCTCCACTTTCAGTAACCACAGAACTATTGCACCCATCAATAATAGTGTTACCTTGCAGCTTGTATTGAGTTCCAATCTGAACTCCCGGCATCAATACGAGTGCTCCATGAACCATCTTGCAGGTATCTTTTTTGAACACTATTTTTACACCTTCATCATCCAACTTGCTTATAGAAATCAGATTTCTGGCAAATGTAGGAATATGTAGAACATCCGGAAGTGTTCTAATCCTTGCAACTTCAACTTTACTTTTCCGCGACCAATGATTATGGCCTTCCTATCATCCCCTAAGAAGAGATCACCACGATCATATTTCTCATAGTTGTAGAACCATTCTCTATTGGGAGTGAAGTGAAAGGATGCACCTGAGTCAATCAACCATGCCTCATGATCTACATGTGTACTTGAAGAAAAAGCCAAGTACACATCCCCGCCTTCATTTGAGGTGGTTTTCACCTCTACAAAAGGAGCAGCATCAAATCCCTTTCCTTTGTCAAGAGCTTTAGATTTACAGCCCCTTTTGTAGTGCCCTTCCTTTCCGCATTTCCAGCACACCTTTACAAATTTTCCCGGAGATTTAGATCTCCCTCTAAATTTAGATCTCCCACTCGAGGACAATTATTATTATTTTATTTTATTTTATTTTTATTTTTATTTTTTTATTTTTTATTTATTTATTTATTTTATTTATTTTTATTTTTATTTTTATTTTTATTTTATTTATTTTTTTTTTTTTATTTTTTATTTTTTTGTTCTCAGATTGTCCTCATACAGACAAGGCATCACCAGTCTGTCTCTCGGTATTTTTCCATATCGTCTCCTCCGTCAGCAAGGATGAGACTATTTCATCAAACTGCAAGGCAATTGCATTGCTACCTATTGCAATAACCAAAGTATCCCACAAATATGGTAGAGAGCACAACAAATTGATGCAATTATCTTCATATGAAATTTTAATATCAACGGATAATAACTGACTTACCACAGTATTAAATGCATTCAAATGCTCTGTCACTAAGTTTCCATCTTTCATCCTTAGGTTATACATATTTTTCCGTACGAACAGTTTATTCACCAATGGCTTAGATTGGTACAAAGTCCCTAACTTGTCCCACAAAGCCTTTGCAGTAGCTTCCCCTGATACATTCAACAATACTGAGTCTGAAACACACAAACGCATTGTGCTTTTTTCCTTCTGATCCAACTTCCATTCTTCATCAGACACTCCCGTTGGTTTAGTACCCAGATCTACTGCAATCCAATGATTTTGATCCACCAACAGATCCTCCATCTTGAGTTTCCACAACTCAAAACTCAGACCATTAAATTTCTCGATCTATATCTTTCCACTACTTTACATCTTCTTTCACCACCAGAATTGATCCCGCGGATCTCCCACTAAACAGGGTCTACCACAGGCCCGAGCAAAACCCCTCAGCAGCAAAGGTGTCCCCTTGAAGCCAAAACAACTCTGATACCAAATGTAGGTTTTAACCCCGTACAAAAATTACCCGCATACGAATTATAAAATAGAAAATAAACAAAGGTGAGAGCATAACACATAAAACAAATATACACATATATTTTCCCCTGGATCCCAAAACCGAGTCTACTAGATTGATTTTTCATTATGTTCCTTTTAATGTTACAATACATATATATACATGTCGAAGCATCCATTAACCCTGGATTAGAACATAACCGTAGTTCCCTTGACCGGATCTACATAATACCATGGACTGAAAACCATCATGCCTAAAACCATGTGCGAAATCCATGCACAAACCCCCCCTGTAACCCCCCGCTGGTTGTGGAAAGAATATAACACAACCCAACATCAAGTTCATACTTATTCTTTGAATTCAAGAATTTGATGATGTTGGGAGCTTCTGTAGGCATGTCTCCCAGCTTCTCCCTTACTTCAATAATGGTTTTAGAGGCCTTTTGTATCAGTTCCTTCTATTCAAAATGATTTGGATTCATGGCCAAATCTCATTCATGGAGTCCAAAATATCCATCCAAATGGTTTCCTTGGCTTGGGCCAAGGTTTGACCAATTGGTGTATCCTTCTCCATCCTCTGTATCCTCTCTAGCAACCTTTGTGACTTTTGTACTTCAGCCAAATAAGAAGCTTCAGTTCTGGCTTTTGGTTCTTGCAGAGCATTGAGCTACCCATGCAACTTATTAATCTCCTCTGATTGGATGGACATATTTTCCAGTGTCTTTGTCACCTAATTGACACTTGTAGCTTGAGTCGAAGAGGTTGTTGCAATTGCAGTTCCTATAGCTGGGATTTGTGTGATGGGTATAACATCTAGGGGGATTGTGGCTACCCTTTGACTCGGTTCTTTCTCTTTGATCATTTTATCCATTTATAGCTCCACTGATCTGAACATTCTTCTCCATGATTAACTTCATCATGTCACCCTTCTGTGTCTCATTTTCTTCAATATATTTAGTGAATGGATCCTCAGTGGCTGGTAGTTTCAACTGCTTTCTCAATGCTACAATGTCAATATTTTTCTTCTTGATGATCTCCTCTGCAACGTTTATCTCTTTAGAATCATATCCTATTTTGACCACCAAATATTCCAAATCTTTTATTCTATTGTCCTTTTCCAAAGAAGATACCTTCTCCATTTTTAACTGGGACTACACGTTTGCATGTGAAACTTGCATCTTTGATAATGACATAGCAATATTAGTTAAGGTAGATGAAATTATCTCACCAGTATGTTTATGCATCTCCATTTGATCAATGGGATGGATATCTTTGGTGTTGAATTCAAACGTTGTGCTTTTGTAATCTGCTGGTGTCTTAGGATGTGGAATTTGGGCCTCAAAGAAGGCCCTCTACATCCTTCCTTGTTCTGTATCAAAAACTGACAATAGTCTACTCTGTGAACTGGAAGTCTGCTTCCAAAACTGAGAGTAGGTATTGTTCTTAAGAATTTCATTATTAAGTTTGATCTCCTGGTACCTGTCAAAAACACTTTTTTCCTTTTCTCCTTGGATATTCTGTGAAGTTAGCTATGTATCTTTTTGACCTTGTGATAGTGAAGGTCTAGGAGGAGATGTGACAAACTTGCTGCTTGTAGATGGTGTTTCTCCAATTATGATGACAACTTGATCTTCTGCGTCCTTTTTTGCATCTGTCCTAGGAATCATCTTAGTTCTTTTCTTGTAAATAATCTGAAATCCTTGGCCTCACTGTCTGTTGTTGATGATGATCCCTCCTCTCTCTGCGTTTTACTTGTTTTATCTTGAGGAGTGGGAGTCTGTAAATTTGAAGTAGAAACCTATTTATCTTCAGCTTCCTCTAATGTATTCTCTACCCATACTGATTGGTTCACATATTTCTCTATCTCAGGCCTTGGGGTATGGATGTATGGAGTAGTTTTGTTTTCTACTCTTAGCTTAGAAATGATACCCAAAGGGTCATAAGACCATGTGAAACCCAGGCTGCATTTCACCTCCTTAAGGATTTTATCTACCTCTTCTCCTTTTGACCTGGTGTTTCATATGAAAGGGCCCACCTATGTCTTTATCTAAAATTTGGACTTCTTCTTTGCCACCACAAAGTGAATATCATCTGAATTTAGCATTTTTCTGATATATTCAAGGGAAAAAATCCTCATGGGGAGGTATTTTGGGAGCTTGTATGGTGCTAACTCGCATTCATAAACTCTAATTTATGTGTAATTCTAGTATAAATACCAGCCTCCCATCTTGGCCTGATCTGTCAAATGTAGAATCCTCTTGATGTCTTCACTGATTCTGGGTTCTGCGGAGCTACTTAGGATACTCATAGCTGGGTGAAAAAACTCTTCGGTGAACTGTTTATAGGAGAATTATTGCTACTCTTTCATCACTAAAGATGTCCAAAATATTACAAACGGTTGGTTTCCCTCTTCATCTAGCTTGTGCATGGAAAAGCTGAACCTGTATGCTTGATACTACAGAAACATATAAACCAAAATTGAAGTGTATTTAAACACTTGTTCTATTGGAAAATTAAGAAACTTCTCATGGATGTTGTCATCCAGGAATTGATTGAAATTAAAAAAAAATATATGGTTTTCTATTTGTGGAAAAAAAGGAAAGGAAGCCTAGAATGGGTTCATCTACACATTGATCAGAATAATAACCCAGAATGTATGAAATTATGGTTATGATCTGTTTAGCTTGATCAGGGAAGATTGAGGAAGGGTATGGAAGCTTTTTATTTGGAAATTGGGCATTTTTTGATAAGAAGATATAAAAAATCTTGGCTCTTCTGGCAAAATCAAGCTTCTGATAGAGTTCTGTGAGGGCTTCTAAGGAAAATGGTGCAATGTTTTCCACAAGGGGAGCTAGCATCATCTGGTTTATAGCTTGGGCCATGATTGAAAAAAGGATTTCATCAAATGGGATTATAATGGCTCTTTCGCTGGGAGCATAGCAAACTTGGCATTTCCTGGTGAATTCAGGGGCATGGAAGGTCAAAGGGAAAATATAGTGAGGAAGATTGGACTCCTAGAGTCCAATTTCATCTGCTTTATCAACATGTTTATCATCCAACCAACAATAAAGTCCTAACAATTCACAGTCACATTGTGTGTCAATGATATTTTAATCCCTATTAGCTAATGGAATATGGTCTAATTCCATGGATGGAGGGACTAATGGATTTACAGGGTCCTCCTCGTTTTTCTTCTTTGGAGGGATAGTTGATCAGTGAATGATAAATATGAATTTGGGAATAAATATTTACCAGGAAACAAATGGACGGTTGTGAGTTATCATGGGAGGGGAAAAGAACACTGACAATTGATCTACTTCATAAAATCTTTGGAAGCTGGTCGCTTGCAGAAAAACTTGTGAATTGCAGAGGAAGCAGGTGAAAGGTGTAATGAAGACCGGTTTAGGGTTTTTAAAGGAGGGAGTGGCAGGTTGCGTTAGAATATTGGAGTGGGACTGTTGAATTGAAATGGTTACCCGGAAGGGAAAACATTAAATATTTAATGGTAATTTTGCTAGGAAGGGAATTAATTGGGAAATAGCTAGAAGACATGGCGGGATAGGAATGGCCGAGGTGTCGGGTAGGGACAATGGTAAAGGAATGAGGGGGAAGTGGTTTTAAAAGGGGGTAGGGAGCGGGTAAGTGGTATAGGCTAGGGGGTGTGAAATGTAGAGAGGGGGTCATGTGGTGATGGGGCCCGGCGGAAATACTGCTTTTATAGACTCACCCACCCCCCCCCCCCCCCAAGCGTTAAAGCTAAGATGGAGAAGGGGGACGAAAACAATTAAGTGTTGTTGATCTAAAAAGGTGGAGAATCCCACACTTTTAATTGTGACCCTTTTAAACCATATGCGACAAAAAGGTTTTGTCCAGATGTGCCTTTTATAATGCCCTTGAAACTTAGGATAAAGGGAAAATAAATACATTCATAAAACCAAACTATTTTTGCCTACCCTTTAATCATTTTTCTAAGCTAACAATTTGTATTTTTCTCTCAAGGGGTGCATTTTGACTAGCAAACACATAATTACCTTTTTTAATGGAAAATCAAAAACTACTTAAATCCTATGCTTATTTCTCCTATAACACAACATTTCCTTATCAATCAGGAAGAAAACTATCTATCAGTAGTGACATTTGAATTTGCAACACTTTCTATTTTTTTTTTTTTTTCTTTAATGGAGTTCTATATTTTATTCTTTTTTCAATGTTTTTTGTTTTCCTTTTTCTCTGTCTATACCCTCTTTTCATTTTTATTCTATTTTTCTTTTGGAAATCGTTTGCAGATTGACCATTATTTACAATATGAGATTTCTGAGATAAAATACTCAATCACCTTGATATCCTATAAACTATAGGACCCTAACAGATTCTAAATTTCAAGTAAAGGTTATTCATATTGGTGCTTACATCCAATATATGTAGGTTCATGTGCTTATTAGAAAATTCCTTGGATTTGGCTCACATAAAGAGTCTTAATCACTTGGATCCAAAATAAATGGAATCCCAAAGGGAAAATTTTGATTTGGATTTGGGAACTAAAGGTTTCTTCACTATAATCTTCACAACTATGGAATATCAAACATGAGTCTTCAACAATGGCCCATATTTTTTTAACTTCGTGGATTTCTATCTCCACTTCTAAACAAAGAGATTCAATAGTAACAAGGAATAATTCAGGGTTGCACCATTATGGATCTAGTTGTTCTCCCTTCCTAAATAATTTTGGGAAGAATAAACCTTGGAAGGAATTAGAAATTCACTAGATTAATTTTTCAAATTATTTGAACTTACTTAGAGAAGTTGTTATAAATCCTATTGTTGGATCTGTGCTTATATGGATATATCTCAACTCCTATCAACCTTTATTGTTATATATTACCAAGATGAGATTTGGAAGCAAGCTTTGGACTATGATAAAATCATATTCTAGTGTCAGCGTTTCCATGAGTATGGGGATTTATTCCATGATATCCCTTTATTCCAACAAGAACTTGCTACAAATCCAGACATGTTAAAGGATAGGGATGTGTTGTGGCTCTAACAACAACCCCACTCAATTCCTCTTAATGATTTATGCTTGGGGAGAATTGAGGGGCCCTACCTTTCCACTAAGTACAAATATAGCCATAAAATCCATACATATGGTTTGGAGAGACGATAGTCCCTATGATAACTTGACAAAATGGAGGAAAAATTATGCAATTAACTATGGTTTATCTAACATTGCATCGACATAAAGACACCCTCCTCCTCCTAGTTAATTGAGGTAGTCCTTGGGGAAGGCATTCACTTGAGACCTATTGCAATTTTTTGAGTATTTAGACTTCTTATAGAACAAAACTAAGCCTTTTCCTAGTGTTATATCACTCTACTAATCATTAATGCAACGCTACAGACTCAAAGCAAACATCATTTTTTCACTTTTTTTTATCACTTTTCCTCAAAGTTTTGCCTATATTTAGACCTAAAGCAAAACAATGAGCCTAAATGATGTGGTATATAGTCTCCTTTACCTTCTCTTGATCTCTATAATTCCCCCTTTCCCATTATTCCAACACTACATAGTTTCCAAGGTTCATACTTAGTCAAAATTTAGTGTTTTTCCTAGAATTTTGGCCTCTCTAAGCCTCTGTATCCCATAAATGATCATTTTTACATATATATAGCACAAAAATAATTATTAATTATGTGATACAATATCCCCTTGAGCTTTACACCAATTTGATAACATTACAAGGTCATATTTTGCCAACATTTAGTGTTTTTTCCTCAAATTTTGTCTCTTTGAGCCTCTATAGTGCATCACTATCCATTATTCCTTCAATATAGAACCCAATTTATCCATATTATTTTCAATATCTCTCCTTTATCATATACACAATTCTATAGGGCTATTTAAACCTTATTCAAAGAGTTACAAGATTAAAATTCACTCAAAAACTCAATTTTCTTGCCTCCTCCTTCACTGTAGCACAACACTAACCATTAATATAGTGCTATACTAGCATTTGAACCTAATGTTGCAAAGGAAATGCCGTAAGGCATAGAGTGTGGAAGAATATTGAAATGTGAATGGGCATTTTTTAAAGCAAGGGTCGATGATAATGAGTTTCAATTGAGGAAGCCATGCCCAAAACCCTATTCGGGGGTTAAAGTGGCTTTGAAATGAAATAAAAATAGTCATCAATAGCCATTGAAGCTGTTTAGACACCTTCGTATCTGGATAAAGATTGCCTAGTTGAAGGTGAAGGTAAACAAATGAATCCAAGTTCATACTCAGATTCTTGACTATTTCCTGAAGCAGATCAAATTCAATCAGGACTGTATTTTGGGCATACCTCTGCAATGCAAGTTTAGAAAAATTCGTTGATCTGAAGGGTTACTCTGTTTGACTTTTAGCTAGTTCTCAAATTCCTTAACAAATTTCTAAGGCTCTGTAATAATCACAGCCTCGTCTGAACACCTTAAATATATTTTTAAAGTTGCTCATGGTACAGATTCTTAACTATTTCCTGAAGCAGATCAAATTCAACCAGGACTATATTTTGGGCATACCTCTGTAATGCAAGTTTAGAAAAATTCGTTGATTTGAAGGGTTACTCTGTTTGGCTTTTAGATGGTCCTCAAATTCCTTAACAAATTCTGAGGCTCTGTAATAATCACAACCTCTTTTTAACACCTTAAATATATTTTTAAATATGCTCATGGTACAACAACCCCTATTCTGGTGAAGGCTCTTGGAATGGACTACAAGGTAAATCTGAAGTCTTCTCTGGAAATTTCTTGCACCCTCAAAGGACATGTCTGAAGTTTTGAAGTTAAATGATTAAATGGGCTATACGCTCTATTTTTCCTTCTTATACACAGTCTGATTTTAGTTGAGTTAACCTCATTTAAAGATATTGCTGGGTAAAGGGCACTACATGTGTAAAACTCTAAAGACCTTTGATGTTACTGCTTCTTCATTCTGTATAAGAGGTATGTACGGTTCACCCTCCCTTGGGGGCAGTGTTATGGAGAGTGCCCTGCTTCATTGGAACCAAGATCAACTGAATTAACCCTGAGCTTTGCTGGCTAAAACCAAATAGCAAATTGAAATACATTCTATCTGCTTTTTACCTGTAATCTGATGATGAATCATGTGCTTGGTTTGACGATCCTCTATGTTGCTGAATAATAAGGAATTGTGTGTTATTTGAGGGTTGTCTAGTAGTATGATGGTTGACTCATTTGTTTGTTTTCACGATCCTTTCTATTGCTAAATAATAGGGGCAGCAGGCATTTCAGGGGGGAGGGGAGAGGGTGCAGGCAGAGGAATCAGTAATCTTTCCCTGGTCGACATTCTTATCATTGATATGACTGAAGATAGGCCTCTTAGAGCAAGCATGGCCGCATCGCTTTCGAAATGAATTTCACCTTATCAGTAAACATTAGAGGTCTGGGAGCATACCAAAAAATTTTGGCCTTAAAGAATTTCTTTATGTCGGCAAGTCCCAAAACCATCTTAATTCAAGAGACCATGCATGGAACATCTATAACAGTGTCTTATTTCAGGAAAATATTTCCCCTTTGGCACATTTCTGCTATAGAAGCTAATGGCCTATCTGGCGGTTTAGCGGTGTTATGGGATCCACACTGGATCAGTGCAAAAGCTTATAGTTGCCGCGCGGGCATTCTCATATCAGCTCAAATAAGGGGGCATAAATGTCCTATTAATATTCTGAATAGATATGCTCCCTACAAGAACAGATCGTCTTTTTGGGAAAGTCTCTTTGCTCCAAAAAAAATTTATGTTGAATTTTTATTGATTGCAGGTGACCTAAATATCACTCTTAATATGGATGAAATTTGGGGCATCAATAAGAAACAGGATCCTATTGCTGACAGAATTAAAAATGAGCTTCTAAGTAGAAATTTTGTTGACATTATCCCGCCCAAATTGCTTCCTACATGGGAAAATGGAAGGGTCGAAAAGGCATATATTGCCAAGAGAATTTACAGATTTATCCTTCATGTTAGTCTAATTGACATTCTGGGCATGCCTTTTTCAACAATCGAGAATGCCTTCATTTCTGATCATAGACCGATTATCCTAGGATGGAGGGAAAAGGGCTTCAGAAAAGGCTACTCTTTTAAATTCAACAGGCAATGTTTAGAAGATCCTGAGTTTAATGACATCATTAAAAAATCTTGGAATGAGATGTCGTCCTCGAAATCTTTTCCTATTTTAATGACTTTCAGGGATAAGATGGAATCAATTCGAAAAGTTGTAAAAGAGTGGCAATTCCAAAAAAGGCAAGCGATTAAAAAAGACCTCCGGGAAATTCAAAAGGAGCTAGACAGTGCTACGGAATCCATGGCTACTAATTCCATATCCTTTGAAATGAGATGTCGAATAAAGGATCTTCAAAAGAAAAAATGAAGATTTTAGAACAAGAAGAAGCATTCTGGAGGTTAAAAAGCAGAGCGATGTGGATGAAAGAAGGAGACAGGAATTCAAAAATTTCCATAATTTCGCCAACTCCAGACGAGAAAAAAATCGATATGGAAAATCGGTAACGGAAAAGGGGGCTTCCTATATTCCCAACAGGATATAAAAAATGAGGCGGTGGAATTTTTCAAAAAATAGTATAAAAGATCTAATGAATGAAAAATCCAGGATATTCTATGGGCAATTGATCTGTTCCCACGGATGTTTGATGGTGATTTAAATGATCAAATCTTCCAGCCAGTTTCAGAGGAGGAGCTGCTCGCAACTATGAAATATTTTAAAAGGGACAAGGGTCCCGGTCCAGATGGTTGGACGATAGATTTCTTCATTCACTTTTTCGATATTATCAAAGCTGATTTGTTGAGGATAGTAGAGGGTTCCAGAATGTCGGGTAGTATCAATCAAAAAATCTCCTCCAATAATATAGCGCTCATTCCTAAAAAGGGGGATGCTCAATCTTTCAAGGATTTTAGGCCGATTTCGCTATGTAACATCTCCTTCAAGATTGTATCAAAGATCATAGCTGAGAGAATCAAAGGAGTTTTTTCATAATTCCTATCAAAGTAACAACACGGTTTTATAAAAGGAAGAAGCATTCACGACGCAGTGGCTATTACTCAAGAAGGTCTATATGCTATTCATTCAAAAAAATGTAATGCGGTTATTCTCAAGATTGATCTCTGGAAGGCATACGACTGCCTGGATTGGGGCTTCATCAGGTGTTTGCTCGCAAAGATTGGGTTGAGATCCAACATGACAACTGGATCATGGCCTGTGTTGAAATGGTGGACTATGCGATCATCATCAATGGGATTCCATCTCCTTTCTTCCGTGCGGCAAGGGGTCTTCGTTAGGGATGCCCCCTCTCCCCACTTTTATTTATTCTGGCAATGAACAATCTTAGCCTGCAGATCAATAAGGCTGTCAAGGAAAACATGTGTCATCCCCTGGAAATTTGCAGAAATATCTCAATCTCCCACAATTTATTTGTAGATGATATCATCTTATTCGGCTTGTTTTGCAGGTTCACCTGGATATTCTTCTATGAAATCATAAAAAAATTCCAAAAGGCTACGGGTTTGCAAGTTAACAATGAGAAGTCAACTATCTATCACAATGATATTAATCAGGATGATGTTGCATGGTTATCTGATATTTTTGGAATAAATGCGCAATCGATCAGTTGTGGAATCAAATATTTGGGTTTTCAGATAAAAGCATATGGTTACTCAAAAACAGTTTGGCAATGGATCCTGGATAGATTCTACAGGAGGATTTTAGCTTGGGAATTCAGATGCCTCTCTCTGGTGGGAAGAGCGATCCTGGCGCAATCAGTTTTAAATCAACTCACAGTTTACTGGGCACATTTATTTTTTCTTCCTGCGAGTATTATTAATAGCATGAATAGAGTAACAACTAATTTCATTTGCGGTGGTCAAGCGAAAAGGAGGAAATTCCATCTCTCAAAGCTATCCAGTATCTCGTTGCCAAAGAGTATGGGAGGTTGGGGTTTGCTTGATATGCACACCTTCGGAAAGGCTCTTTTATGCAAGTCGCTATGGAGAGCTTTTCATGGTGAAGGTCCATGGAGTAGCATTATTCAGTCGAAATACTTAGGAAGGAAGGAATTACCATTCTGGTTCAGAAAAGGAAAGATTGGCGCCTCATATGGTTCTTCAATCTGGCTCAACCTTCGCAAGATTGAAAATTATTTTTTGAAGAACTTAATTTGGCGCTTTCAAACTGGTAGTAAGATCCTTATTGGAAAGGATCAATTCCTGCATGGCGCTGAGGAGGTCAATGTACCTGTGTCTTTATTGAATTTCTTTCATAGAAGAGGTCATTTATTTTGGGATAGTTTGATTGCTGGTTGGTAGGGATCCATTCCTTCGTGGAAGGATGCAGACGTTCTGGAAATGCCTCAGGTGATTGCTCTCCAATGGGAACGCATCAGGTCAGGCCTTAGAAATTGTGGCATTTTTCGTTCTGTAGATTCTGATTATCTTATTTGGAATATTTCGAAAGATATGAATATAGTACGAGTTAAAGATGTATATCAGCATTCAATTGGCTCAAAGCTTAATGCACGCAATCCTGTTTTCCCTCGAATTTTCTGGAAGGATGGGTGCCCTTCAAAAATGATTTTATTTTCTTGGCTTACTTTCCACAACAAGAATTTAACCTTGGAAAATTTAATGAAAAGAGGATGGCACGGGCCAGGTCTTTGTTCTTTATGTAGGTCCGAGGGGGAAAGTAATGTTCACTTATTTTTAAAATGCAAAAAAACACAACAAATATGGCAGGGTTTGGAGATCAGTTATGGAATTCAGCATATGTCGCATGCTTCAATTACTGAAACATTTCTATGGTGTAGTGAGTATAAGGAATCATGGAGAAGAATCTTTATCATTTCTTTGTGGAGCATTTGGAAGTGACGTAACAATAATATTTTCAATGGCATCAAATCGTCTTTCTCGGAAATCTTATTTAAAATTATTGCTTCCTTTGAAGCCTTTCCGCAGAAGCCTCTCATACAAAAAAAGTATGTCTGTGCAGATCAATCAATGGAGCTTTCATCGTTACCTAAGGCATTCTTCGACGGCGCTGAACAGAAAGGCTCTTGTGGCTGCGGTGTTCACATTATGGTTAATGAAAACGCTCATTTTTCCATTCACTGGAATGGTGGGAAAGGCTCCAACAGTAAAGCGGAGGCAATGGCTCTCGCTGGACTGTTAAATTTTTATCTCTTTCTTGATATTCAGCATGTCTCGGTTTTTGGAGATTCGAAAGTTATGGTGGATTTCGTCTCAAGAAATAATCATATATTAATGCCTCACCTTGTCAACTGGATTGATAGGATCAGTTTCTTTTGGGGTTGTTTGGTTGGAGGCTCAATTGACCATATCAGTAGGGATAAAAATTTGCAGGCTGACTCTCTGTCAAAAATGGGTCTTCAATCAACCCCAGGTTTATGGTTTTTGCATGTCTTTTCTGAAGGGAAAATCTTTTTTATCCAAGATTTTTCTCTCCTGGACTTCTAGGTTGTGTATGCTTGTTTCACAGGTTTCTTCTTGGCACATTATGGTTTTATGGTGTTGCTTCCTGATCTCTTCTTCTCAACGGATTCCTCTTCCTATGTTTTGTTCGTGCTTATGGTTTGCTCCAGCTAGTCGATTTCTGTTTGATCTGCGCCCTATATGATCTTGGATCTTTATATTGATGGGTATCTCCTAGATCTGTCTTTCCTGGCAGGAATCTTTTTGTTTTCTGGAATATGCTTCTATGCTTATCTTTTTTTATCTAGTGCGATGGGTCATCTTCAGATGTAAACATATTGCCTTTTATATCTCTCATATAATATAATATCTAGCTTTAAAAAAAAAATAATATAATAATAATAATATAATAATAAAATAAAATAAAAATAAAATAAAAAAAAAAATAAAAATAAAAATGTATGCCATTCTCTGATAAGTAGACCATGAGGGGCATCCAATTACCCTCATAAAACAGAAGAGAAACTTCTTGCTACAAACAATCTAACAGAAGAAGTTTGAAGAGAAAGAAACTTTCACCAAGAATATCAATGTCAAGCTAAATTCAATCAATTATTGCATTCAGAAAAGTTGTTGATAATAATATGCCAAAATTATAATAAGATCTAATTATTTCACCTGAAGAAAAAAAATCCATTTGATTTGGATATATAGACTTGATGTTATGATGATTTTCTTTTCCATTATCACAGACATTTATTTTGATTCCAGCATCTGAGGAAGAAGTTTAAGATATCAAAGGGTAACCTCATAATTTATGTAACAGGATTACATTTTAGAAAAGACTAACTGTAACAGGATTTTTATTGTTTTGTTAAAAATAGAGTTTTGGATAAAAAAAATAAATCATTTTTGTGCACGCTGCAAGCTTCTTAAACTATAAATACGATAATAATTTTTTTTTCAAAATTACATAGACATTAGACAACGTTAGAATCATTCTTGAATGCATTGTCATTCAAATTAGGTTGCACTGGGGCTATCCCTGTCTACTCAGTGGAAATAGAACTAATGAAGAAGATGGGAACAGAGAATTGAATAATTATGCAGAGCATTGATTCCAATTAGCTGTGAATCCAGCCTAATTCATCCTCAATTTCTTGGAAGTGTTGTCTGTGCTGGATTAGGATATCCATGAGTGCTCAGATAAGTTGATTATCATCTAACTAAAATATTTCTTCTTCAACTTATTCATTGGCTTTTAAATAAATTCTCTCCACTTCCTACTTACTCTAGATTCTAATTGACGATACAATTCATCTTCTGGATATATCCTTGTTTTGGTTCATTTTTGTATTCAATTTTATTGCTATGGAAAGTGTTAAGAAGCCTATGTTATTCCTCTACTATTTCTCATCTTCCGGATATATCCTTGTTTTGGTTCATTTTTATATTCAATTTTATTGCTATGGAAAGTGTTAAGAAGCCTATGTTATTCCTCTACTATTTCTCTGTTTAATAATATTATGATTGCTATTTTCTGATTATCTTAGACTCATTAAGCAAAGCCTTGATTTCCTTCATGAATTTATGGTCCATAATGAGCATTTGAAGCTAAATTCAATCAATTATTGCATTCAGAAAAGTTGTTGATAATAATATGCCAAAATTATAATAATATCTAATTATTTCACCTAAAAATAAAAAAAATAAAATAAAATAAAAAATGAGGAAAGTTGTTGATAATAATATGCCAAAATTATAATAAGATCTAATTATTTCACCTGAAAAAAATGATCCATTTGATTTGGATATATAGACTTGATGTTATGATGATTTTCTTTTCCATTATCACAGACTAAGATCTAATTATTTCACCTGAAAAAAATGATCTATTTGATTTGGATATATAGACTTGATGTTATGATGATTTTCTTTTCCATTATCACAGACATTTATTTTGATTCCAGCATCTGAGGAAGAAGTTTAAGACAAAGTGTCATGTTTTGCTACCTTATTGTCATTCAAATTAGGTTGCATTGGGGCTATCCCTGTCTCCTCATGGGATATAGAACTAATGAGGAAGATGGGAGCAGAGAATTAAATACTTATGCAGAGCATTGATTCTAGTTAGCTGTGAACCCAACCCTAATTCATCCTCAATTTCTTGGAAGTGTTGTCTGTGCTAGATTAGGATATCCATGAGTGCTCAGAATGAATGAGTCATGGACCTAATATCAAACTAAGAATAGTAGTCCCAAATATTTAGATAGGTAAGACAAGGGTGCCTTCTGATTTAAATTGACAACTTTCTCAATGTTTTTGCTCCCCCTCAGTGTCCATCTAGTTCATAAATTCTGAAAATATAGGTTGTGCTTCCCTTGTAAATATAATAACTGCATTCTAATACTTGCACGTTGTTAAGGTTGTCTTGAGTAAGAAAACAAAGAACCATTGCGAATTCTAATACTTAATTTGCATGTCCTTAAGGTTGTCTAGAATAAGAAAATCGGTTTTGAGGCCTATATTGGACAAACTCCTCATTAGAGTTTCCATGAATCCTTAATCATCGAGTTTCAATGCAATTTGAATTTAAGTGTTGAAAAGCTACGGAAGCAAATTTCCTCGTATTCGCAATTTAAATTCTCAAATCCAATAAGTAAAGAGCAGCATATCAAAACAAATAGTAATCGAATTTGTCATTGGATCTATTTTAACGTAATTGGTTACACCTGTGAAATGTAGGAAAAGGCTTAAGTTTGGCATGTTGATCATTTTTTTAGTATCTATGAATCATTTCACAGGTCATATATTTTATTTTTTTATCTCATAAAAATATTCTTATCTGGAAATTTTAGATGTGAACTTCAGAAGACATAAATATAATCACAGCCTCCTCTGAACACCTTAAAAATATTTTTAAAGTTGATCATGGTGTAGATTCTTAACTATTTCCTGAAGCAGATCAAATTCAACCAGGACTGTATTTTGGGCATACCTCTGTAATGCAAGTTCAGAAAAATTAGTTGATCTGAAGGGTTACTCTGTTTGGATTTTAGATGGTCCTCAAATTCCTTAACATATTCTGAGGCTCTGTAATAATCACAGCCTCTTTTTAACACCTTAAATATATTTTTAAAGATGCTCGTGGTACAACAACCCCTATTCTGGTGAAGGCACTTGGAATGTACTACAAGGTAAATCTGAAGCCTTCTCTGGAAATTTCTTGCACCCTCAAAGGACATGTCTGAAGTTCTGAAGTTAAATGATTAAATGGGCTATACGCTTTATTTTTCCTTCTTATAAACAGTCTGATTTTAGTTGAGTTAACCTCATTTAATGATATTGCTAGGTAAAGGGCACTACATGTGTAAAACTCTAAAGACCTTTGATGTTACTACTTCTTCATACTGTATAAGAGGTATAAACGGTTCACCCTCCCTTGGGGGCAGTGTTTTGGAGAGTGCCCTGGTTCATTGGAACCAAGATCAACAAGATTAAGTTATTAACCCTGAGCTTTGCTGGCTAAAACCCAAAAGCAAATTGAAATATATCCTAACTGCTTTTTACCTGTAATCTGATGATTGACTCGTGTGCTTGGTTTGACGATCCTCTATGTTGCTGAATAATAAGGAATTGTGTGTTATTTGAGGGTTGGCTAGTAGTATGATGATTGACTCATTTGCTTGTTTTCACAATCCTTTCTATTGCTAAATAATAAGGAATCGTGTGTTGAATGAGGGTTATTTATGTCTGGTAGTATAGTAGTAACTTTTGTGGTATGGACTGTTCTCTTACAATTATGGTGTGTGTAAAACCGTGTTTTTTCCTCAGGGCATGCATGCTTTTGAATGCCAATTTTACAAGTACAATGAAGACTAATAAACAATGTATGCCATTCTCTGTGATAAGCAGACCATGAGGGACATCCAATTACCCTCATAACACAGAAGAGAAACTTCTGGCTACAAACAATCTTATAGTAGAAGTTTTAAGAGAAAGAAACTTTCATGAAGAATATCAATGTGAAGCTAAATTCAATTAATTATTGCATTCAGAAAAGTTGTTGATAATAATATGCTAAAATTATAATAAGATCTAATTATTTCACCTGAAAAAAATGACCCATTTGATTTGGATATATAGACTTGATGTTATGATGATTTTCTTTTCCATTATCACAGACATTTATTTTGATTCCAGCATCTGAGCAAGAAGTTTAAGATATCAAATGGTAACCTCATAATTTATGTAACAGGATTACATTTTAGAAAAGACTATGACTGGATTACATTTTAGAAAAGACTATGACTGTAACAGGATTTTTATTGTTTTGCTAAAAATAGAGTTTTGGATAAAATTATAAATCATTTATGTGTACGCGCAAGCTTATTAAACTATAAATACGATAATAATAATAAAAACTTTCAAAATTACATAGACATTAGACAACGTTGGAATCATTCTTGAATGTATTGTCATTCAAATTAGGTTGCACTGGGCTATCCCTGTCTACTCAGGGGAAATAGAACTAATGAGGAAGATGGGAGCAGAGAATTGAATAATTATGCAGAGCATTGTTTCCAGTTAGCCGTGAATCCAGCCCAATTCATCCTCAATTTCTTGGAAGTGTTGTCTGTGCTGGATTAGGATATCCATGAGTGCTCAGATAAGTTGATTATCATCTAACTAAAATATTTCTTCTTCAACTTATTCATTGGCTTTTAAATAAATTCTCTGCACTTCCTACTTATTCTAGATTCTAATTTGACGATACAATTCATCTTCTGGATATATCCATGTTTTGGTTCATTTTTATATTCAATTTTATTGCTATGGAAAGTGTTAAGAAGCCTATGTTATTCCTCTACTATTTCTCTGTTTAATAATATTATGATTACTATTTTCTGATTATCTTAGACTCATTAAGCAAAGCCTTGATTTCCTTCATGAATTTACGGTCCATAATGAGCATTTGAAGCTAAATTCAATCAATTATTGCATTCAGAAAAGTTGTTGATAATAATATGCCAAAATTATAATAAGATCTAATTATTTCCCCTGAAAAAATGATCCATTTGATTTGGATATAGACTTGATGTTATGATGATTTTCCTTTCCATTATCACAGACATTTATTTTGATTCCAGCATCTGAGGAAGAAGTTTAAGATATCAAATGGTAACCTCATAATTTATGTAACAGGATTACATTTTAGAAAAGACTATGACTGTAACAGGATTTTTATTGTTTTGTTAAAAATAGAGTTTTGGATAAAAAAATAAATCATTTTTGTGTACGTTGCAAGCTTCTTAAACTATAAATACGATAAAAAAAAAAAACTTTCAAATTACATAGACATTAGACAATGTTGGAATCATTCTTGAATGCATTGTCATTCAAATTAGGTTGCACTGGGGCTATCCCTATCTACTCAGGGGAAATAGAACTAATGAGAAAGATGGGAGCAGAGAATTGAATAATTATGCAGAGCATTGATTCCAGTTAGCTGTGAATCCAGCCTAATTCATCCTCAATTTCTTGGAAGTGTTGTCTGTGCTGGATTAGGATATCCATGAGTCCTCAGATAAGTTGATTATCATCTAACTAAAATATTTATTCTTCAACTTATTCATTGGCTTTTAAATAAATTCTCTCCACTTCCTACTTACTCTAGATTCTAATTTGACGATACAATTCATCTTCTGGATATATCCATGTTTTGGTTCATTTTTATATTCAATTTTATTGCTATGGAAAGTGTTAAGAAGCCTATGTTATTCCTCTACTATTTCTATGTTTAATAATATTATGATTACTATTTTCTGATTATCTTAGACTCATTAAGCAAGCCTTTATTTCCTTCATGAATTTATGGTCCATAATGAGCATTTGAAGCTAAATTCAATCAATTATTGCATTCAGAAAAGTTGTTGATAATAATATGCCAAAATTATGATAATATCTAATTATTTCACCTGAAAAAAATGAGAAAAGTTGTTGATAATAATATGCCAAAATTATAATAAGATCTAATTATTTCACTTGAAAAAAATGATCCATTTGATTTGGATATATAGACTTGATGTTATGATGATTTTCTTTTCCATTATCACAGACTAAGATCGAATTATTTCACCTAAAAAATGATCCATTTGATTTGGATATATAGACTTGATGTTATGATGATTTTCTTTTCCATTATCACAGACATTTATTTTGATTCCAACATTTGAGGAAGAAGTTTAAGACAAAGTGTCCTGTTTTGCTGCCTTATTGTCATTCAAATTAGGTTGCACTGGGGCTATCCCTGTCTACTCAGGGGATATAGAACTAATGAGGAAGATGGGAGCAATGAATTGAATACTCATGCAGAGCATTGATTCCAGTTAGCTGTGAATCCAACCCAATTCATCCTCAATTTCTTGGAAGTGTTGTTTGTGCTGGATTAGGATATCCATGAGTGCTCAGAATGAATGAGTCATGGACCTAATATCAAACTAAGAATGGTAGTCTCAAATATTTAGATAGGTAAGACAAGGGTGCCTTCTGATTTAAATTGACAACTTTATCAATGTTTTTGCTCCCCCTCAGTGTCCATCTAATTCATAAATTCTAAAAATATAGGTTGTGATTCCCTTGTAAATATAATAAGTAAAATGCATTCTAATACTTGCACGTCGTTAAAGTTGTCTTGAGTAAGATAAAAAAGAAGCATAGTGCATTCTAATACTTAATTTGCATGTCCTTAAGGTTGTCTAGAATAAGAAAATCGGTTTTGAGGCCTATATTGGACAAACTCCTCATTAGAGTTTCCATGAATCCTTACTCATCGAGTTTCAATGCAATTTGAATTTAAGTGTTGAAAAGCTACTGAAGCAAATTTCCTCGTATTCGCAGTTTAAATTCTCAAATCCAATAAGTAAAGAGCAGCATATCAAAACAAATCGTAATCGAATTTGTCATTGGATCTATTTTAACGTAATTGGTTACACCTGTGAAATGTAGGAAAAGGCTTAAGTTTGGCATGTTGATTATTTTTTTTAGTATCTATGAATCATTTCACAGGTCATATATTTTATTTTTTTATCTCATAAAAATATTCTTATCTGGAAATTTTAGATGTGAACTTCAAAAGACATAAATATTGAATCTAACGATAGTGAATTTAAGTTGGCCCATAACGTTTAAAAGAATCTGAAGTATTTTAATAAAATTAAATAAAATCATAGATACATACATTAAGAACAGTCCATACCACAAAAGTTACTATACTACCAGACATAAATCATAGATACATACATTAAGAATAGTAGTCCCAATTATTTAGATAGGTAAGACAAGGGTGCCTTATGACTTAAATTGACAACTTTCTCAATGTTTTTGGGCATACCTCTGCAATGCAAGTTTAGAAAAATTCGTTGATTTGAAGGGTTACTCTGTTAACTCCAAAAAACAGTTCAAGCAATATCAAACTCATAGAAAACAGCTCATGCAATATCAAGCACAAAAAAATGTTAATGCCAGACACTGGCACATATCCATCTTATTTACCATAAAAATAAACTGTTAGTGATAAACCTTACCTGTCTTCAAGGATCCAAGCACATATTTTGAGACAGATGGGTATCAAATTCTTAAAACTAACAATTTTAATATTTTAGATAGATTCTCCCACAGAGGTAGTGCTCCCATGACTAACATAAAATGGAGGATAAAACTAGTTGTCGGGTGATTATATTTCCTGCCCCAGCCTTCTCTTCCAAGTCTCTGTGTGAGTGTAAATAATAACATGAATAATTTCCTACCCCAGCCCTCCCTTCCAGGCCTCTATATACATCTGAGTGCAAATAATAACATGAATAGGCTTATCTATCTTAATTCTTAACCTTAAATCTGTTAACGAAGACACAGATATGGGTATCAAATTCTTGAAGGTAAAGGGGCAAAAATATGTCTTTGGAAGAAGTTGATAAGGAGCATAAAAATGGCTGCTTCAAGGAATTTGGTAGGCCTCAGGAAGTGTCCATTTAGGTAGTGGAATTAGTAGTTGTGGGCGATTATGTTTCAAGGCTCTGCCTTCCCTCTAGGGCTCTATGTGCATGTATGTGTAAATAATAACATGTATAATAACTATGGGATACATCTATCTATCTTAGCCTTGAATTTGAAAATGCAGACACAGAAATGAACATCAAATTCTTGAAGCTAACAATGTCAACTGTTTTGCAATGCTAAAACGCTGCAAAAAAGTATTCCTGGAAGAATTTGAAAGACCACTGGGGAGTCCATGGAGGTAGTGGTGAAGGGTTACTCTGTTTGGCTTTTAGATGGTCCTCAAATTCCTTAACATATTCTGAGGCTCTGTAATAATCACAGCCTCTTTTTAACACCTTAAATATATTTTTAAAGATGCTCGTGGTACAACAACCCCTATTATGGTGAAGGCTCTTGGAATGTACTACAAGGTAAATTTGAAGTCTTCTCTGGAAATTTCTTGCACCATCAAAGGACATGTCTGAAGTTCCGAAGTTAAATGATTAAATGGGCTATACGCTCTATTTTTCCTTCTTATACAAAGTCTGATTTTAGTTGAGTTAATCTCATTTAATGATATTGTTGGGTAAAGGGCACTACATGTGTAAAACTCTAAAGACCTTTGATGTTACTGCTTCTTCATTCTGTATAAGAGGTATATACGGTTCACCCTTCCTTGGGGGCAGTGTTTTGGAGAGTGCCCTGGTTCATTGGAACCAAGATCAACTGAATTAAGTTATTAACCCTGAGCTTTGCTGGCTAAAACCCAAAAGCAAATTGAAATATATTCTATCTGCTTTTTACCTGTAATCTGATGATTGACTCGTGTGCTTGGTTTGACGATCCTCTATGTTGCTGAATAATAAGGAATTGTGTGTTATTTGAGGGTTGTCTAGTAGTATGATGATTGACTCATTTGCTTGTTTACACAATCCTTTCTGTTACTAAATAATAAGGAATCGTGTGTTTAATGAGGGTTATTTATGTCTGGTAGTATAGTAGTAACTTTTGTGGTATGGACTGTTCTCTTACAATTATGGTGGGTGTAAAATTGTGTTTTTTCCTCAGGGCATGCATGTTTTTGAATGCCAGTTTTATCAGTACACTGAAGACTAATAAGCATTGTATGCCATTCTCTGTGATAAGCAGACCATGAGGGGCATCCAATTACCCTCATAAAACAGAAGAGAAACTTCTGGCTACAAACAATCTAACAGAAGAATCCAGGCCATCCAAAAATAGATCCATGTTAAGAGGGATTCAGCATAGATCCATGCTAAGCTCAGGCAAATCAAGGCTTATTGTTAAATATCAAACTCGAAATGTAACACAATTCAAATCCAAAAAACAGTTCAATCAATATCAAACTCATAGAAAACAGGTCATGCAATATCAAGCACAAAAAAATGTTAATGCCAAACACTGGCACATATCCATCTTATTTACCATAAAAATAAACTGTTAGTGATAAACCTTACCTGTCTTCAAGGATCCAAGCACATATTTTGAGACAGATGGGTATCAAATTCTTAAAACTAACAATTTTAACATTTTAGATAGATTCTCCCACAGAGGTAGTGCTCCCATGACTAACATAAAATGGAGGATAAAACTAGTTGTCGGGTGATTATATTTCCTGCCCCAGCCTTCTCTTCCAAGTCTCTGTGTGAATGTAAATAATAACATGAATAATTTCCTACCCCAGCCCTCCCTTCCAGGCCTCTATATACATCTGAGTGCAAATAATAACATGAATAGGCTTATCTATCTTAATTCTTAACCTTAAATCTGTTAACGAAGACACAGATATGGGTATCAAATTCTTGAAGGTAAAGCGGCAAAAATATGTCTTCGGAAGAAGTTGATAAGGAGCATAAAAATGGCTGCTTCAAGGAATTTGGTAGGCCTCAGGAAGTGTCCATTTAGGTAGTGGAATTAGTAGTTGTGGGTGATTATGTTTCAAGGCTCAGCCTTCCCTCCAGGGCTCTATGTGCATGTATGTGTAAATAATAACATGTATAATAACTATGGGATACATCTATCTATCTTAGCCTTGAATTTGACAATGCAGACACAGAGATGAACATCAAATTCTTGAAGCTAACAATGTCAACTATTTTGCAATGCTAAAACGCTGCAAAAAAGTATTCCTCGAAGAATTTGAAAGACCACTGGGGAGTCCATGGAGGTAGTGGCCTCTCTAATAACAAAATATGTTTGCTGTCTCAGCTTTCCCCTCCCTCTATATGTTGTGTGCATGTGAATGTAAATTAATAATATTAATAATAACAGTGTGATACACCTATCTTATGGTGTCCTGGAATTGTTTCTGAGACTATGAAATCTCCTTCCTTCCCTTAAGCTCTAACCAGGGTTAAGATGAATATATATATTGTAAATGTTATTCTTTTGATATTCCTGAATTAGAACCCCATGTGGCTGATCAAATCAGTAAATTTGTTGTGGTTACAGGAAATGAAAAAACATGCAAAAGGGATTCTACAGAGACATGTACTAAGGATTCTATCCCTGCAATTACAGTGGTTTTTGATGCTAATGATCCTCTGAATACTATAAAGCCAGAGCATGAAAGTTGTTCTATATCAATCGTGGACAAACATGTACAGTCATACTCTTCTCGCAATATAGAGAGAGAAGTGCAGACAACTTTTATAGACGAAGAGACCCTGCAACCTCATATTTATCCTCTTATTGAAGACCGAAGATTCAGTGAAGAGCAAAAATGTGCTATGATCTCTCCATTCGATGAACCAGTGAATGGATGTCAAATACCTGATATTGTTTCTTCGTGCAATATGGTAATCCATGACAAATATGTATTTCCATCTGCTGAATACAATGTTGGAAACTAAGTATCTCTAGTGTTAATGTTTCTCCATGCATGCACCATGTGGAAAGATGATGCTATGGGTGAATAAAAGTTAAAACTGAAAATATGAGATGATGATTTCTCACTTCAATATAATCAAAGAAGACCTGCCAACATCTTCTGTATGCAATAATGAAGGGAATTATATTGACGGCAAACAGAAAATTTCTGCATTTTGCATGCAGAAATAGTGGCACCCTATTCTATATTCACAATGGAGCCGAAAGTAAAATGGTTATAACTTATAACTATCTCTTCCTGCTACCGTTTTTTGAAGAAATCACAGATTTTCCTTTCATGCCATGATGGCTTTGCTCATGCTGGATTTTGAGGAACTCTAGCCTACGCGGTCCTGTGCAGCCAAGAGGAAGGCCCTCGTCCTCTGCGGCTCTCGTCATCCTCTTCGTCAGCCTCCTCTGCAGGTTCCCTGCCCTCCTCTGCAGCAACTCCGCCTGCGCCCTCCTCTGCACCCCTGTCCTCCTCTCCTCTGCAGCAACTCCGCCTGCGCCCTCCTATACACCCCGGTCCTCCTCGGCACCCTCCTCTGCATCAAGCGTGCCCTCCTATACACCCCGGTCCTCCTCGGCACCCTCCTCTGCATCAAGCGCGCCCTCCTATACACCCCGGTCCTCCTCGGCACCCTCCTCTGCATCAAGCACAATACGGGTTGGGTTCATTAGGGTGATTAGGGTATACGGTTGGGTGGGTAGGTAATACAAACGAATTTTTTTTAATTAATTATTAACTAATCCGTTAATCCGTTAACGTTTTTTAAAGTTTTTTTAATGTTTTATTAAATTAGACGGCTGATCACTGTTGAATCGTCTAACAATAGATCTGATGGCTAAGATTAGGATAGAAAGGCGTTTGGGGGAGTTTATTTCAGAGGGAAACGCCTTACGGCATAATCATTGAAATAGGAATAATTACATAACTAAAAAAGTATATTATTCTTTAAATCTTAATTAATATGAGTTTCCCGAATTTTTTCGTAAGTTATGATGACTTTTCCCAGCCAGTGTTGGTGTAAAAATGACCTAATTTGGAGCTAAATTTCAAGGTAAAAGGTATGAATGATTAAGTAATTTAAGAATACTCAAAAATCCATTTTTATTTCCCTAATATATTTAATATATTGCTGCTTGCATTTTCTAGGTTTTCCCCTTAGCAAAACCCTTAGGGTTTCATGTTCTAGGGGTTAACATTCAACTTTTAATCTTAATTTTTGACCTCCCAAGTCACTGTAACACATAAATAGTAATTAGTATAGTGACATAACACTCCATTAATCCTTTATTATTTTCCATACTACACCATTGATCATCAATGTTCTGCTACAAGACTTTATTTTCCTTCTTCATTAAGTTACAAGGTCAAAATTTGGGGGTTTTCTTAAGTTTTTCGGCCTCCCAATCTGCTGTAGTGAAATTTTAGTCATTAATACAGAAATATAGTGAAATATAACCATTAATATGGTGCTACATTACATCCTTACTATTCCATACTAATTGTTTGTTATTTTCCTAGAGTTTTTCCTCGGTTATGAGGTCTTTTCCCAGTGTTTCTTGGTGGAAAAATGACCTCAATTGGAGGTGAATTTCAAGGAAAAGTGATGACTATTTAAGTGATATAAATCCTATTAAAAATATCTTATTATGTATTCAATATCCCAAAGGTACCTTTCCCTTTGGGATATTTTCCCACGTTTTCCCCTCATTGTATCCCCTAGGGTTTCATATTCCAGAACGCACATTAGAGGAATTTTGAGGTCTAAAATGGGCCTCCTAGGAAAAATATACAACCAAAATAAACTTTATAAAAACCAATAGGATTCAAGATGATGATTTCAACCATGGGGAATGATTCACGAGGGAGTAAAAAAGTAAAAATATAATAAAATAATAAAACCACTTTTTCAACTCGTATTTTCAACTTATCTCCTTAATGTTTTACTCAAATTTCAAGCGGGAGCACTCGTTGGATGCAAAATTTAATTCCTAATGCAAAGAGTGTAGCATATTTTCGATGGACCATGCTACACGAAAAACAAGAAATACATGAAAAAACGTGATTGTAAAATCACGTTTTTCATGTATTTCTCATTTTTCGTGTAGCAAGATCCATCCAAAGTATGCAACATGGTTACTCCTTGGATGAGGAATCAAATTTTTCATCCAATGAGTGTTCTCGCTCGAAATTTGAGTAAACCCATAGGGAGATAAGTTGAAAATACAAGTTGAACAAGTAGTTTTTTCTTTTTTCCCTCTAAAGTTTAACGATCTAATCTAATCTTATTTTATTATTTCCACTTTTATTTTATAATTTCCTTAGGAGGCCCATTTTAGACCTCAAAATTCCTCTAATGAAAGTTCAACTTTTAAACTCAATTTGGCAGGGGAATTTTGTGGTGTAAAATGGGCCTTCTAAGGAAATTATAAAATTATAGTGGAAATAATAAAATAAAATTAGATTACATCATCAAATTTTAGAGAAAAAATAAAAAGTCAACTCGTATTCTCAACTTATCTCCCTATGGGTTTACTCAAATTTCGATTGGAAACACTCGTTGGATGTAGAATTTGATTCCTCATCCAAGGAGTATCCATGTTGCATGCTTTCGATGGACCCTATTACACGAAAAATGAGAAATACATGAAAAATGTGACTGCAATCACGTTTTTTCGTGTATTTCTCAGTTTTCATGTAGCAAGGTCCATCAAAAGTATGAAACATGGGTACTCCTTGATGAGGAATTAAATTTTGCATCCAACAAGTACTCCCGCTTGAAATTTGAGTAAAACTTTAGGAAGATAAGTTGAAAATATGAGTTGAAAAAGTAGTTTTATTATTTTATTATTTTTTAATATTTTTACCTTTTTACTCCAAAAATGGTGAATCATCCCCCATGGTTGACATAATCATCTTGAATCCGATTGGTTCTTATAAAAAATATTTCAGTTGTACATTTTTCTTAAGAGGCCCATTTTAGACCTCAAAATTCCCCTAATGTTTGGTTCCCAAGTCAATGTAGTGTAGCACTAACAACTTAGACAAAGTTAGTATTCTACAATAACTACTTATCTAGTGCTAAGTCACTTTCTCAAGCTTCAAAACTAAGTCGCCTTTTTCTTTCACTTAAGGTGCCTCCTGCTAAGCCTTTCTTATGAAAAATTAGCTTGAATTGAAGGGGAAAAGCGGGATAAAAGAGATGATTGTTCAAGTCTTTTAATATTCATAAAAACCCTTCTATCATGGCCCTGAAATTTTGAGTATTTTATACTCCCTTGTCTACCTAGGGTTTCCCTCACTAAAACCCTAAGTTTTCATCTTTTGGAAACACCTCAACACCATTTCTTTGTCTTTTGAGATTGAATTGACCACTCATTTTCCTTCAAGATTAGGAATCTAAACAAGTGTGTTCCTTCATAGAAGCCCTAATTTTCCTCCCATAAGCACACAAGGGGTCCTTCATATGAAAATTCATGGTCATCTAGGTTAGAATTATGAATATGCATTTGTGATAAGTTAAGGAGGTTTCCTAGGTTAAATTGGTCATTTTTTTCTTCTCCTTTACCATTGAACTTAATACTTGTGCACAAGCATAGCCAAACCTTGAAAACAATTCCGTAATCCTTTGGAACTTGCATGTTAGGTCATATATGTAATGGGTATATGTTGTTTTCAATTACTATGTAGGGAATTATAATCCATGGACTATCAATTTGGATGATAAAAAAAAGAGGAACCTCTTCGCTATAAGAAATATTGTACATTGAAATGTTGGGCCTGTTGGACTCATGGTTTTGGCATTGATGTCAACCTATGATGCCTGCCTAAGTATTCAACTATGGATTAATTTGTGTTAGCATTGATGTCAACAAGCTTGGAGGAGTTGTCATGATGATCAAAGGCTTGATGACATCTTATTGAGGTGTTTCTAATGGCTGCAGAGGATTTGCAAGTTCTGTAAAAGCTTGTAGAGGAAGATGGACAAGTTTTGGAAGAGATGGAGTAGTCTAATTGAGGTTTGGGCTAAGAAATAGAGTAACAAAGTTGATAAGAGGAAAAACTACGTTATAACACACCCTAGAAGACCAATTATTTGTGTTATAATCCAGTCCCTAAATGGAGAAGGCGTGTTACTACCTCTAGAGTGGATATCCCAAATTATGTGCACACTCCAATGAATTTTGGGGGCGTTTACTATGGTTTTTTCACATGGTATTTGATTCAATAGTTAAGAAATGTTGCTTCACATTTTAGAAGATGACAAAGTCAAAGATAATGAAGATTAGTTATTTTTATTGATTTCATCTTTCTTCATTGATAAAATGTCGAGGTGTGAAGCAAAATAGGTTAGATAGTATGAGAGAGTTAGCTATATATATGCAGAGATAGAGTGAGGATCATAGACAATATTTGGAGCATATGTTAGAGGATGGAGTTGTAGTGCACATATATGTCTAACATTCTTATGTTGCAGATGGTCTTTTTGCGAGTCAGTGCTAATATGGAGATCAAAGTATTGTTGTAGCTACTACTATAGAGACTTTGGATCAAAGATTAGATTGCTAAAAATATGTTGTAGGAATGATTAGCTATGCGTGTCATGTATTGTTGTAGCAAAAATATGCTACATATATTTTTGTCATTGCATTGGTATATAATTTGTGAATTTTATTGTTATTTCTGCATATTGTATGGTGAGTGAGGATTGATGAGCATGTTCGCTGAGAGAGTTTGTGTGAGAAAATTTTATTATCTAAGATGATGTATTATTTTTAGGTGCAAAGATGGCATGTGTAGGTGTTTGATTTAGTTTTTTGTGAACTTATTGTATGTATGGGCCATAGCTTGAAAATAGATGAAATTAGGTCCATGAGATGTGCTTGAAGGTTGGGGCCTTCAATAAGGAAAATATTGACTTACATATTCAGGTTGTAGCGACATCCTTCAGGTAGAGGCTTGAGAACTTGGGAGTGGTGGCTTCCCTCTAGTGGTATCTATATAGTCGAGTGGTGCTTGGGAAAGACTTGTTGGGAGTAGTGGCTTCCAATACGTGGTGGTATGCATAGTCGAGAGAGTGGTGTCTTCTAGCAAGTGGTGGCCTACAAAGTTCATACAGGTAGTGGCTTAGAGTGAGTAGTGGCTCACGTGGTTGGAAAGTTGTGGCTCGCACATTAGTGGTGGCCAGTGATTCAGATGTAAATAATATTACTGAATAATAATAAGAAGACAGAGACAAAGACTATCAACTGACAATGGTTTTTACCCTTTGGGTTTCCACCTTATATCATTTGTCTCTATGTGTGATGATGTGTTTTGCTGTCTTGTTTCTTGTGTTTACTTGTGCCTATGATGATCACTACTTATGTTTATGATTATGTATGTGTTTTTTTATATATGCTACTAGTTTACTAATGCATGATTTAGTGTTTTTCTAAAGAAAAGGAAAAAAATTGGTATAATTTGAACATAGGGCAAAATTCTGATTCACACCCACCCCACCCCCCCCACCTCCCTTTAGTATTACTCACACATCCAACAAGTAGTATATGATCATAAAATGTCCAACAAATGGTATTAGAGTGGGGTTCTTGGTTACAACTTAATTGCTAGTGAGTAGATCTAGGAAGTGTTGGCAAAATTTTGATTTTTTTTTTTTCCAACAATGAATCCTCTAGGAGTATATGTCCTCACTACTGCAAATTTCAAGGTATGGCATGAAAATGTTGAATCTTAATTGTTTCCTTGTGAATCTAACATTTGTAGTTTGGTATGTGAAGGATGTGGTGTAGATCCACTTTCACCTAAAAGAATGCAACAAAATGGTCAAGGGAGATGCATCATTTATGAGAATCTCCATAATGCAAACTTGGAGAAAATAGGAGATCTCAAATCTACCAAGGAGATTTGGGACAAATTTAAAGTTGTTTTTGGAGGTGATAGAAACAACAATGGATAGTTAGAGAAGAAGAGTAAGAATAAGAAAAGGAAGAAGACTTCTCAAAAGCAAGAACTTCAGGCCAAGAAGATTAGTCCCCCTAGTACAAATTATGCAGATGACAAATAAAAAAGTGAAGCTTCGGCATAACTAAGTGTGCTCCAATGAAATGGATCTAAAGGTATAAATACTAATGGGTTTCTTTTCAGTTATACTTTGGATGGTTTTGATTCTAGTCATGTTGAGTTTCCTAGTGAAGATGAAGATAATGTTAAGCTTCTTAGAGTTGGGTATGAGTCTGTCGTGGTCATTATCAAAAAATTATTTGCTAAAGTTAAAAACTAATGGGTGCATGCAAATATCAAGAGAATATTTTGCAAATTTATGATGAAAAAGAGAAGGAGGTCAAGGAGAAGATTATTAGTTTGAGGACCTAGTTGATAGAATTGAAAAGAGTTGAATATGTTATGAGAAGCCAACAAAAAGAAAAGAAAGGCCAAGTTGAAAGGCTTGAGGCTAAAGTTGTCACATTGAGAAATGAGTTGGAAGAAAAGGACAATTGACTCGAGCAAGAAAAGAGTATGAAGGCCTTGGAAATTTTCTTGAGAACTAAATATCTCCAATGAATAGATTTGGTCTTAGTTTTCAAAAGGGAGAGTCCAACTTGTATGTAAGCAAGAACAACAATACATAATAAAAAAGGCTTGTAGAAAACAATAACAATAATAAGAGTAATAACCGAGAAAAGAAACAATAGATCCAACAATAATAGAGAAGAAGACCTCAAGGAGAACCTACATTTAGAAGATCATTCACTCCAAAAGAGGATTATGGAAAATCTGTCAAATTTCAAAGGCATCAAAGCCTCTTTATTCCTTTGATGGATGATGTAGAGTGTTACATCTACCACAAGTTTGGACATATTGTAGCCAACTACAGATGCACACCTTTAAGAACTAATCAATAATATGGGCAGCCTAGGATATCAACCATTAGTTATATATACTCATTCAATTTATGGTCATTGTTTTTCTTGTAACTTGTTTGGCCACAAGGAAATTGATTGCAGATCTAGCCCATGGAGGAGAGACATGTTTTATGCAAGGCAAAGATATAACACATTTAAAAGAATATTTGATTCTCGTGCATCATATCCTTCTCATGTGAGGTGATATACTTGTGACAATTATGGTCACATGGCTAGAGATTGTATGATGTTTAGCTCTTCAAGGTAGATCTGGAAAAAGCAACAACAAATCCAAAGAAGACCCAAAAAAAACTAGATAAGAATGAAAATAATTACCCTAGGACTATGCGGAAGATGAAGGAGTAACAACCTATGAAGTAGAAATATCATCCCCCTATGTAGTCTATGATTACTAGATGCATATTCTTTAAAGTTTGCAGAAGTATATGAGAGGTGCATAGCCTCAAGGGGATTGCACAACATCTTGATGAGTTGATGGAGATAAGTAGTAGCATCATGGTATTTTCATGAGCCTCATGCATATTTAGGTCTACATGATCAACCTTCCCATTGGAGGTATAATGAGCTCAGGGGGAGCTATGCATGGTATGAGGTTTGCATGGATTACTTATCATTTTCCTATTGCTTTCGCTCATTCACTTACAACGAATTTATATATGTTTCCATGAGTGAAAAGGTACTTTTTTCAGCCATACATATGTATTTTATTATTTTGACGATTTGGTTGAAAAGCATATGTACTAGCCATCCATAGAAAAAGATCATTTATTCAACTATGTGTAGAGGAAGGAGATACTTTCAGCTGTATGTTTTTACATGTTCTCTTTGATATTATGGCTGGAATGACCTATTTACATGGATTTTATTTGGTCCATTAGTTCAACACATTTATTGTTCTTATTTTCAGCTATGCATAGGGAGAAGAGAGGCATGAGTCTTGGCATGCATCATCTTCAGCCACGTACTCTCAATATGAAGCCTTGTAACATGTTTTTTTCATTATTGGTGCATTATAGAGAGTCATGGGTAACATCAAGCATGTGTTGAAGTGAATCATGTTGAGTGGTGAGAGTTGTTACAACAATGTTTGGGCTGGTAGGTGTCATCTGTTTCAACCATGTGTGAGCTTGGAGTCATTTTTGTAGCCATGTACTATCATGTTTTTGTTATGAGTCATTGGTTGAGCCTTGTGAGTGATGTTCGTGTATGATAGAGAAGTAATGTTTCAACCATATATTAGTTGTTTGGAGGAATTTTACAACCATGATGTATCATTCATCTTTCCATATAATATGCTTATAAATCCTTATACTTTCATTGTATATTATTGGGTCTCGTTAAAGTAGTGGTCCATGAGAGATGTTTGCATCCCCATTACATGTTTAGGGGTATCATGTTCAACCTAGCAGCAAAAGGAAGCACATGGTGTTTGGATAGAGGCATGGTGTTGGCCTGCTGGTTTTATGGCATGGTGTTTTTTATTGGCATGAGGATCTAATCAATTTTCATCCTCATATCAGTTGATATTAGCAATATTCAACATATGGTTCAACCATAATTGTTTTCCCTTTTCCCTCAATGTCAAAGGGGGAGAGTGACATAACCACATGAGCGATATTGAGACGAATCAATTAGAGAGGTATGGAGATAATCTTGGTCTTGTGGTTTTAGGTTGACATCAACACCGGAGGGGTAGCATGTTGGGCATGTTGGCCTCATGATGTTGACATTGATGTCAACCTAGGATGTTTGTCTAAGGAGTCAACTATGGAGTCATTTGTGTTAGCATTGATGTCCATAAACTTGGAGGAGTTTTCATGATGATCAAAGGTTTGATGAAATATTATTGAGGTGTTTTTTATGGTTGCATAGGGTATATAGGTTTTGGAGAAGCTTGAAGAGGAAGATGGACGAGTTTTGGAAGAGCTGGAGTAGTTTGACTGAGGTTTGAGATGAGAAAAAGAGTAACTTAGTCGATAAGAGGAAAAAATATGTTATAAAACACCCTAGGAGACTAGTTACCTATGTTATAATGCAATTTTCAAATGGATAAGGTGCATTAATACCTCTAGAGTGGATTTCCCAAATTCTGTGCACACTCTAGTGAATTCTAGGGGCATTAACTATGGTTTTTGCACATGGTATTTGGTTCAATAGTTTGAGAAAGGTCACTCCACATTCTAGAAGATAATCAAGTCAAAGATAATGAGGATTAGTGCTTTGTATTGATTGCATATTTCTTCATTGATAAAATGTCAGAGTGTGAAACAAAAAATGTTAGATGGTAGGATGGAGCTAGCTATAGATATGTCTAACATGATTGTGTTGCATATGAAATTGTTGGTAGTTAGTGTTGATATGGAGATAAGAGTATTGTTGTAGATGTTGTTGTAGAGATTTTGGTTCATAGATCATATTACTAACAATGTGTTGCAGGAATGATTAGTTATGCATGTCATGTATTGTTGTAGCAATCATATGTTACATATATTTTTGTTATTGCATTGCCATATAAGTTGTGGATTTTATTGTTGTTGTTACATATTATATGGTGAGTGAGGATTGATGAGTATGTTGGATGAGAGAGTTTGTGTGAGAAAATTTTATTGTGTGAGTTGACATATTATTTTGAGGGGAACAGATGGCATGTGAAGGTGTTTGATTCAGTTGTTGATGAGACTATTGTATGTATGTTCCATAATTTGAAAATGGGTGAAATTAGGTCCATGAGATGTGCTTGAATGTTGGGGCCTTATGTGAGGCAAGTTGTGGCTTGTATATTTAGGGTTTAGCAACATCCTTCAGGTAGAGGGTTGAGAACTTGGGAGTGGTGGCTTCCATCCCGTGGTGGCTGGATATTACAATGGTGGCTTGGAAATACTTATGGGGAGTGGTGGCTTCTAGTAGGTGGTGGCTTGAAAAATTGAGGGAGTGGTGACTTCCAGTAGGTGGTGCCCTACAAAGTTCAGATAGGTAGTGGCATGGAGCAAGTAGTGGCTCACATGATTGGCAAGTTGTGGCTTGCACACTGGAGGTGGTCAATGATTCATATGTAAAGAAAATTATTGAATATTAATAAGAAGACGAAGATGAATACTATCGGGTGATAATGGTTTTTACCCTTTGGGTTTCCACCTTATATCATGTGTCTCTATGTGTGATGATGTGTTTTTTTGTGTTGCTACTCATGGTTACTTATGTTTATGATGATCACTAATGTTTATGATTATGCATATGCTATTTATACATGTTGTTGGTTGATTAATGAATGATTTAGTAATTCTATAAAGAAAAAGAAAAAATGGTATAAAATTAACATAAAACATAATACTGATTCAACCCCCTCTCAGTATTGTTCACACTTCCAACAAGTAGTACCAGAGCACCAACTTTCCAAAATGAAAATCAACTGAATTAGTGGCACACATCATTACAATGAGTAATTTCAATCAATTGAGGTTCAAGAAAAAGTTAGGCCCAACCAAAAAAGAGAATATACTTTGAAGAGTTGCTGAGTGTAAGGGATTGGTCCATCAAAGTCTTAAATTGTGTATTTTTTAGGAGCAACCTTTATATTGGGAAGGAAAATAGGGAGTATACAACCAGATATAAGGAGTATTACATGTTGTATATTAGTATTAATAAAAACATCAAAATAAACATAGTAACAAACCTATGCATCCATTATTGTCAACTGCACATTACCATGAACAAATTATTGTTTTCATTGGAGAAGGAGAGATCAATGCTTTCCTAGGACACAACTTAAGATCATGGCAGCAGCGAGAGCTTTCCACCAAGAAGGGTCAAGTAATTACATCATCCTATGAGTATTTTTGGTGTGTATTAAAAACATCATGAAGTTTTCAACCAAAGATCCACTTAGATCATTACAACTATCCATTTATTTATGAGAATTTGAAAACTATTTTCCTTTATTTAATTTGTAAATTATGAGAAATTGAAGAGTTGTAACTAACTTAATCAAACGCTGAATAGTAACATATGGCAATTACTAAAATCTTCCTATAAATTTGTGTAACTCTCAGTATGAAATAACTTTTGATCATTTATTGATTTCATTGCATACTAGAACTAGGAGGTTGGTATTTTTGTACTTATTGATGTAAGATTCAAATCCTAGAAGGCCATTTCTAGAACTGTATAATCACATGCATCTTGTTCTTGTTTTTTACTACCCTTGAATATTTCATGTATATGTGTTCCTTGTGGGATGAAAAATGCTAGGTTATGGAAAATTCTGTAAATTAGATCATTTCTCTCATATGCTTACTGTTTTAGTTTTTGCACTTTCATTTATGACAACTTTTTATATCTAATGTTGATTATTCCTCACGTGCTTTAACAAGTTAAGCACCTATCATTGTCCTATATTATAGCTAAATATTTAATTGCCTATGCAACTATGTGTTTACTGGCTCATTTTCTTCCTAATTCTCTTCTATATTTCATTGCTAGCTAGATTACCCCTTTCTTATCTTAGTGCATGAGATAGTTTTATGTTAGAATATACATACCCTTCATATCATGATCATTGAAATCATGTAACATTCTAAAAACAAAAATGGTTACTAGGCAAAAATGTAGATGGGTCTCTCATCCCAAACAGAGTGAGATCTAATTTGGACATCATACTGGAGAGAACCCTCGACTATTGTTGCGACATTTCACCTTATCAATAGATTTAGCACTAGAAGGAGGGACATGAGGTACATGGCTAGTAGAAATCCCATTTCCCACGAAATGCACACTTATGGAAAACATAATCCCACCCAAACACCCAACACCCCACATTTTATCTACTCATGTTGAGTAAACTGAGAGAGACAAGCTACAAAGATGTAATCTCCAATCCTAAAAACCTAGAATCTTACCAAAGAGATTTATACTTTGTTCCTCTTGTTAAAATGGATTCTCTTAGGTGCATCAACCATTTTTATCCTAAAAAACTCAATAGATTTGTTGTAGCTCCTCTTCTCCCTAGAAATAAATAAGTGAAAATACTAGTTACTAAGTTTAGAGTCCTGGTTCACTCCATTAAGGATTTGGTTGAGCATGCCCTTGAAGTTATTTCTAGTTTTTTTTGTCAAACCCATTCCATCTCTCCCCCACCCACTCATGCACCCTATGATACTAAAGGTTAAACTTGTTGTGTTCATAATCTTGATTCCACCTCAAATTCTAAATAATTTTACTAGGAAGGTACACCATTCTTAATCGCCTACCAACCTTAACTTTGGTGGATGTCATAGGGAGTCTTAGACATTGCAAGCATCATGCATGATCTTCTTAGGTGACTAGAAAGGTTTCTTCTTAAATTAAATCTTAACAATGTTATTTCTCCTAAAGATCACATGAGAAACTTTTATTTGGTCTTATGGATAATGAATATAGAGCATGAAGATGTGGCAAAGAGATGCCTTTGAAAGAAATTTTCTTAGAAAATTTGGTGAAGAGAAAACACTTGCTTCCCTTTTGAAGGAGTTGATTTCCATCAAAATGGAAAAAACATATAAAGTTAATGATTTCAGTGAGCACTTAACCACTTTGTTGAATAAAATCCCCATTGATTCTCATCCTACATATCCTTTGACCATTGATTTTTATACTTTATCCCTACATCTCTTCATATCCATGTTCCTTAAGAGGTTTAAGAAGAATACCCTAGCCTTGAAATTTGAAGAAGCTATTAAAGATGAAAATGAGATTCTTTCCTTGGCTGGCATTAACCATAAAGAAAAAACTAAGACAAATGAAAATAAGCATATAACCCTTAATAAGATTATTGAGAAGGAACCTACTAGCCTAGAGAGTGTGCTAAATTTTTTTAAGGAGCTTTGTAGTGAAGTAATTGACCTAAAGAAGAATTCAAGAGAAAGCTCATCTAGGTATATGCCTTTCCACCTGTTGTACCTTGGAAAACAACCTCTGGCTAAGGAGAGGTCAGTGCCCAAGACATTAGTTTAAAACTGTGGTGAAATAAGTTTGTTGTCCCATTGTTTTAAAACCCTATAAAATATAATTATAAAGACAATGCCTCTTGACCTTCAATGTGAAAAACAGTCATCCAAAATGGCCTTCTGGTGATGAATACAATTTAAACAAAAGTGTAATGAGAAAGGATAGTGGAAAGTCTTCAACAATAGGTTGCTTAATGTTGAATCTTTGTCTTCAAATTTAGAGGAAATATGTAATTATCATATAATGACATATAGAAAAGAGGAGCGCATAATTAAGGTGCTTTTAACTTTAACTCATAGGAATATGATTTTGCAAAACTGTAAAATTAAAGGCTAAACTTCATTACTCTCTTCTATGAAGAAAAACATAAAATGAAAATAACAGGAAACACATTTTGTACGCAATATGTGTCTAGAATCACTTCAAACTCTTTATTCAAATCCACATGAAGATTGAGAATACAAGAATTTTTTTCTTCTGAGGTCCAAAACTCAAAACCCCCACTTCTCTTTCTGAATTGATTTTATACAAAATTTCAAAAGGGCAGTTAAGAAGCTTTCAACTGCCAAAACTGCTAACTTTCTAAACTAATTTGGAATTAACAGTTCTTTCGAACATTACATTTTTTAAAAGAGAAAACATAAATACATCATTTCAAAAATATCCAAAAAGAAATTGCTTCATGACAGGCGACACTGCTTCATTTAGTAATTTGAGACTCTAGTACAGATGAAGGTCCAATTTCTACACTTGCTCCTTTCAGTGACATCCATTCTCTACATTTTTTCTAGATGGCTATATATGAATTGGGACTCTTGACAAACCTAGTGCGTTCCATTCTGAATTTGGTAATTCTGCTATATGTTGGTTTGTCAACAAAAAGAGTTCTCATTAACCATAAAAATTGGGAATCTCTGTGCAAATAATTCACAATTGTTGTTCCTTTAAGCATTGTTGTTCTTTCATGAGTTGAACCGATTTTTCTCTTAGCCTCCACCAACAAAGTTTCATAAGTCTCCCAGGGTAATAGATTTCCCTGCTGGTCCCAACATGAAGGCAAACCTGCTCTTGTTCTTTTATCAAAATCAATATTGAATTTCATTACAGCTTGTTTTACCTCTGTTAATTTTGACTTTGTTGTCTTCCTGTACAAGTTATTCACAATAATTTTATTAATCTCTAAAACATACTTTGTTATGTGTTCAACTACTAATTCCCTTAACTGTTGTGAAGATCTTGAGTTAAGGAAATCAACCATTCTTTTTTAAACTGAGCTTGTTGCTGTCACTTTTGCTTATTAGCAGTGATGAATTTTTCCAGGTCCTTGATAACGATCTTCTCCTCTTTTACTATAGATAATGACTCCCAGATGTTCCTCAAAGTATGGATGATATCATTCCATAAAATTTCTCTGGCTTGAATAAGGGACATATTTCCCTTCACCTTCTCCTTTAGCTCTTTAATTTCTTGAGAAGCAACTTGAAAATCAGTTTTATACTTTTCAACATTCTCCTTGGACATTGCCAAGTCTCTTTTCATGACTTTTATAATCTTCAAGGCACTCTCATAATCCCTTTGAATTTTCTTCATCTCATTCTCAGAAATTTGCAACTCAGTCATGACTCTAGTTAATTTATCAACTGGGTCTTCAAAATTTTCTTTCACTACAATAGTACAAACATGAGAATCACTTTTTTTGTTGCAAAACATAATTCATTTCCTTCATCTTGGTGGTTTCATCATTCCTCTATATAATTTCATCAATCAATGCTTCTTTTTCTTTTTCCACCTGTGCTATTTCTGAGGCCATTGGATGTTCTATGGAGGGCATCCTCAATTTCTTCCTCAACACCTGGATTTATATTTAGTTCGATGTAACAACTTTTGAACAACACTTCTATCCTTTGGATTGACCCCAATTTTAACAATCGATTTCTTTAACTCTTCATTTTGAGTGCTTAAAGCTCTAGAATTTTCTTTTTCTAATTTCAATTTATTAACCACTTTCTCTAATAAAGTTTCAGTGTTGCTAGTAGCCAAGGAAGTCTTTTTCAAATCACTATAAATCAGTTCACTAGTTTTCCTATGTAATTTGATTTTATCAGGCAGTGGGATCTCTCTAGCATCTACTTTTAAGTTGACAGTCTTGAAACCTGATGAAGAAGATATCGTTAAGGCAGGGGGTTGAGAGAAAGCTAGTTTGAGCTTATTTGTTTCGAAATCCATAGCAGAAAGCAGTCTAGTTTGGTAATCTGAGATAAACTAAGCCTCCACTTGGGACTCCATGCTTTCTTTAACCTTCCTATTCTTTTATTCAATTTGAGAATACAACTATTTAATCATTGAAACGGAGCTCTTGCTAGTCTCTTCAGGAACAAGAGAAGATGGTGTACAAATAACTTCTCCTAACTGCAATTGAAAACCTGATGTAGATGATGAACTTCTCCCCTCAGATAGTTTGACTCTTTTAGTACTTTTGTCTGTTTCCTCCTCCAAATCGATGACATCTTCACTGCCTCTCTTTAAATTCTTCTCACTTTGATGAGGAGTTTCAATCTCCACCCCTCCTGATAAACTGGTGTGTCCTCCATTTGCTAGTTTCTCGACATATGGTCGAGGTTCATGTACATATGGAGTATAAGAATTTTCCACTCTCTTGTTTGAAATGATATGGTGAGGGTAATATGCCCATTTCTCACCTAGCTGCAAATTCATATCTTCAAGAGCTTTTTGCACTTCTCCTATAGCTTGCCTGTTATTAACAATAAAAGGTCCCACTATCCTTGGAAATTAAAATGGATGCCCCTTCTTTGCTAGAACAAAATGTACTTGATCCACATTCAAACTCAGCCTGATGAATTCCAATAAAATCAGTCTCATAGGCACAAATATAGGGAGCTTGTAGGGGACAACTTTTGATCCATATAATCTAATTTCTGCATAGTCTTCAAATATAAACCAATCACCTACTTTAACATCTTTACTAAGCTGAAGAAAACACTGAGCCTTTGGTAATATGAAAGGTGGAGGAGAACTATTTATTATTGAGTAAGAAACTGATAGAAAAGAAGTAATAAAGTGCATCAAGCCCTCATTATTTGCAGTACTTCTTACCACATCAGTCCAAAATACCACTGACTATTTGTTCTTGTGAGGGTCCATGATATTTAATCTCAGGTGCATGAATCTTTCAACATGAGTATAAAAGAAGAGATAAGTAATTAGAGAAGGAAATCTAAAACATCCAGTGAGGGAAATATCTGTCAATTGAGAATTAACCATCTTATCCCAGAAAGCATGTATGTCAAAAACTGTTTCAAGGCTCATCATCAGACTGAACATTCCTAGGGTAACTTTGTCAATAATATTTGTATCTTCCCTTCCTAAGATCTTGGACAAAATTTGAATAATAGGTCTAACCTCCTCGACAAAAGTATCCAAAGGAAAATGAGTAAGCTCCATGGGAAAATGCTTTCCAATAGGCATTAAAAAGAAAGTTAATTTAGCATAATTAGATGCATATAAGTTTTGAAAGGTAGAAAACAAATTTTCTTCTGAGAAAGGAGCGTAAGAACTTGAGGAAGGAAAAAATAATGCTTGTTGAATCAAAAGGGAAGAAACTTGAGAAATATTTTCACCTAATTTGTTCATGACAAAACATTTTTTAGCATAGAGGGCAGAGACCAACCAATATATCAATTATCGGAACACATGGGTTTGAGGAATCATGGCAGCTAAAACACCTGACGTAACAGTGGCTGCATATATAGGAGACTCAACTTGGTTAAGCAGAACATGTTGGTAAATTTATTTGTAATTAATAGATAAAACTGGGTCAAATATATCTGCTTCGGTGTCCACCAATGGAATATGGGAAGAAGAACCTTCTAAAATGGCTTTTTCAGCATTTTGATCATTTGGGATGTCAGAGATTTCACACAAATACCTGAGTAGTGGCGGGTAATGCTGACTGGAGCTTAAACTTGTACAATTTGATCCATGGAAGCAAGAGCAGAGGACAATGGCAAATAAAATGAGTAAAATAAAACAGATGTTATAGAGGAAACAAAACAACGGGTGGGAAAAATGGAATTAAATGCGAATGTGGGAAATTCAAACGATGTAATGGTGACAAGATGGTTGATGAGATAGCAGATGATGTGGATGATGAGGTGGCAGAGGGGTATGATGATAGGTGATGACAGAGCAATGGCAGAACAACTACATGGAGCCCGCACTTGCTTGCCAACATAATACATGGGTAGACTCCTGTATGGAGGAAATTCGATGGAGTCCCCCCGTAACCATTATAGGCCGTTGATTTGCAGTCAACCGAGATCCAAAAAAGCCTTTATGGAGGCACTCAGAGAGCTAACCATTGGGAAAGTAGTGTTGTCGTCTTTGCTCCATTTGATGGGCCTCGCCTATATCCTCCATAGCGCTTGAAAATGTAAATGATATTTAACATTTGTTGACTTTGGTGTATGAGGACCCACCTAGATTTAATCTTGAGTCTACATTAAGATTTGATTAGCGCATCTTAATCTACCTATTTAAATAAATCAAAATTATTTTCCTTCGATTTTTTTTTACATACACACATTTTCTTTTGAACAAAGAAAAAGTAAAACGAGCTACAACATCACCCATCCTAGAAGAGGAATAATAACCCACCCAAACCTATTGATAACTCAAATATGAATCTTAATCTTGAAAACTTTGGTATGGGCAACTATTTTTCATATCATCAAATTAATCATTCAAAAAAACATGTCCACAGTGGGTCCTCAGGTTAGTCAACTTCTAGACCAACAATCCTTGTTCAATGAATCAACCTAATAAGTAGAAGAGGAGACTCACCAAGTTGAAATCTTTGTCGTGTTCCTTTGGAATGGGTTGTAGACATGGAGACATAGAATATAGGAGAAGTATTTGTTGGGGAAGAACTAGTCACTCAGACAACCCCAAGGAATTAGTCTCCACAACAAAGGACCTTCCCTTGAAGTAACTTAGCCCGCGAAGGGTAAATCTTTTTTAACGAAGTTTCTTACTCCCTCATCCAATGCTAAATATGTTTCCTCAACCCCAAAGGTTACTTCTAGTTCTAAATATAACTCCAAGTCTAATAACGCTCCAATGTAGAAAGCTTAATCTCCTTTTCTTCCTAAAAATACCAGCTCATTAATTTCTTTAGGCCAGGACCTATAATATAACATTATTAAACACATGAAGAAAACTAGGGCTAACATTTCCTTATATGATCTATATAGTATCCCACAGTTGAGGGAGATTTCTGTTAAAGATTTCCAACCCTCTCAATCATAGTATCAATACCCACCAACCCCACAAAATTTTTGTCACTTCTCCTATCCCTATGAACAAATTTAATAACAATAAGTCTACTACAAACACAACAAGTATCAAAACTTACTCTAAAATGTAAACCCTTCATTTTCTTCTAAATTTTTAATTTTTCAATCACAATGTATGCAATTTTTTGGTAGATTCTAGATCTTCCTCTAATTTCATGCCCCACTTTATGTGCAAAAAGCTCAATGTTGTCCCTACGAAAAATAACACAATGATCATTTAGTTGGATAGGTCAAAAGTAAAGGTGATTGGTGTAATGAATGATGTTTTCATACAAATTTCCTCTAACCCATGAGTGCATCAAGTTATCAACATTATATTCATAGAAATATCAAAGGCATATGGGTTGCTACTAAGCAAGGACCGATACTAGAAATTGTAGGGGTACTTTGCTACTAATTCGTCCCATCTCTAGTTACCCTATAAACGAAAGATCATTCAACCCTAGGTAAACAATGAACCTCATATGAAGCACACATTGAATCAACTTAGGGGCCTAATGAGCCAATTAGCTTCATGGAAAATACACCGGGGAACTTTTTTCTTGAGACTATCCTTGATAATAATTCATCTCAGTTTACTTGCACCCATCAAAAAAAAAATTGATCTCCTTTAGTTATTGCAAGTTGGCAATAATGATTTTTTTTTTGGCTGTAAATAATTATAATTACATTATTGTAGATGTATATCTTGAAATTTCTATTGAATTTGAAGTTGGTGACATCTGTGCATTATTTTCTAATGATTTTGAGATGTAAGATAATGTTGGTGTAGGGTATACTTTAATCGACCTACAAGAACAAAAAGGCATGATTCCCTTCCAATTAGAAACCAAATGTATTAATAAGTAAGATATGAGCATACCCTAGGTATTAAATGTGAATCATGGTTTTATCTCTCCAACCAAAAGTTCATCAACAAGAGGTATGCATGTACATTTCCTATTTTAAAGCATTGGATATTGCATTCATTCCTCATAACTCAGATAGAGGGGAGTCATATATTGTCTTTGATTTTTAGTGATTAGGTTAGAGTAAGTTTCCGACTGGCGACTAGGTTTAGGCTTGCGACTAGTGATTGAGTCATAAGAAACCTTACTTGCTTGCAATTGGGTCATAGATCATATCATTAGTATGTGATGAGTCATAAATCACTTCTCTAGTATGCAATGATGTACCCACACACTCTCTAATGTGTGATTTTGCAATTTAGTCATCATTTGCTCCCTTATTTGCGATTAGTCGCATCTCAGGCTTCCTAGTTTGCATTGGGGAATATTGACTTTCAGATTTGCGATTAAGTTGTGTATTGCTCGAATAATTGTGATTAAACATAGATTGTTTCCCTAGTATGCGATGAAGTTACCATATGTGGAAATTTTAGTAGAAAGACAAGATGTATTCTATCAAAGAATCCAGTAGTGTGATGATTCATATCCTAGCTCCCTTCATTGTGGTGGATTGTAGTTGGGTTTCCTTTCTTACCATGGGATCCTCCAGTGATGAGACAACCCATAGGCTACTTCAAGATTTGCAAATAAAAGAATATTTGACTATTTACCACATCCCACATCATGTAATTTTGAGCCTTGAGGAAAAAATATGCTGCCTCAAATGGGAGTAAAATTCCTAGAATTTGTATCTTGCAACAAAAGGAGAGAGGCTTCCGCAACTCCATCTGCAAGTATGTAGTCCATCTCCATCATCAAATGCCACCCAGAAACAAGCCTCATTCCTTTGAAGCTCATGTTATTTGGGGGTAGACAATGGAGCTCCAATGGGTAGTTTAATATTCTTATCAACCTCACCAGTAAACCAACACGTGGTTTGATATGTGTTCTATATGAGACATGAGAATGAGGAAAGTAATATTTTGTTACCATTAAAACAAATAATTTGCAATGTGTGTTATTCAAAACAACTAGTAAGATTAGTTGTTGTGAAAAGGAGTGCATTTTGCTTAAATGATATTAAAAGTACTTACCCTGTCACTAAAAGAGAACCGATAGGATGTTTTTGTGATTTCCAGATGAAGTTTTAACCCACTTCTTGTTAATTTCCATAAATATGGTCTCATACGTCCCCAAGACTTGGAATAATAAATTCATTTTCATCCAAAACAAGATCAATAGTGCCAGTATAGACATGAAGCTCAAGAAATTCATCACTTAATTTTTGAAGAGCAAGGGAAGAAGCCACAACTGAAACCAACATATATCCTTGGGATCAATTCCCCTATCCATCAATAGATCAATTATGGCAACAATTATCCCACCAGTTGCAAGTATTGGATAAGCTACAAGCACACGAGACCCCTCTGGAAATATTTCTGGAAATTTGTTCAAATGTAAAAGTGTACTCTCATATCTATAATATCATAACATGATATGTTTTGTTGCAGGTAAAATGGATACAATGGGCTCTACCAATACGAGACCCACTCTCAAAATTGGCACTCTATGCAAGTCGTAATGTTTATTGCCCACTTCCTGACCATCATAGTCTCTCTTGGATTAATTAACCTAGTGGTGTTTAGATCTCACTGCTAACAATGGGCTTGATTTTCTTAGCAAGGAAATCATGTGCTTCATCAAGACTCCATCTACTAATCCATTTAATGCAACCTCATGCGATATTAATAATCTACAATATAAACCAATATAAGCATTCTTAGTTAAAAAAATATTGAATAAGCACATTCGTAAAGGATATATGATTTCCATTCTAGTAAAATTTCTACTCTGCAGAGTGGCTATGGTGAAGGAGTCATTTCTTTAGTAAGTCATGGCAAATAGTCAATATAGAAAATGCATTTGACATTCGAGATGATTAAACCATTCTAATAAGCACAACAAAAGAATGCACAAAAACATACATTAACTTGGAAAGCAAGGGGGAACCCAAAATTTTAAGTGTACAAAATAAAAACTCTGGGGGTTGTTGTAGTAGTTACAATAGACCACTTTTTAGATAAATGGTAACTATTGCTCATGTGTTTTAGCAAGTTAAGCACCTATTGTTTTATGGTTCAAAGTCACTCAGTGGACTCTCTCTAGTAGTTACTTTTGAAGTACCTATGAGAATCTATTTTATTCTCTTAGTATCTTGGGAAACTATTGGGAAACTATTGATTGGGAGGCTTCTCCTACTAAAGATCCTATCGTTTAGAGTCTACCACTATGGATGCATGATAGTGGGCCTTCACCTCCTATGAGTAGACCTTCATTCTCTTACCCTACATTGGTTTTTTTCTCTTTAAGGCTTTGTCAAACTAAAATTTGATGGAGCATCCAAGGGTAAACAAGGAAATGTGGGTTTTGGAGATATTTTTCTTTCATATTTTGGAGCTCTTCTTCATCTCTATTTTGGGCACATGGGAATCAATAACATCAACACAATTGAGCTCTTTGCATTAGAATTTGGCTTAAGGCAAGATCTTCTCTTAAATATGCCCTCAAGGGGATTCCTAATTAGTGGTCATAATGGTTCACAAACTCCTATGTGGTTCCTCCCCATTCAAATTTCCCATAGATGGTGCTTGGAAAATTTTCTATCGCAAATTGCTTCCCTAATCTCTCAAATTCTTGTTGTTATTCCCTCTCATGTTCGGTGTTCAGGGAACAAAGTCGTTGACAGACTCACCAATGAAGGCTATAAATTGCAATCCTCCATAATTAATTGCACCTAGGAAGCTCTTCCATACTCTCATCTCAAATGATATTTCTCTGGTGTCGCTCAACATGATTCTTCTCCCCCAATCAGGGTGCCAACACAGTGAAGTGAGGTGGTGACTAGACATGGAGCCTAGGTAATGCACCAAGGCTGCCTCTAGCATGCCCCTCATGTCAATCATTAAAGGATTGTATTGAACTCTAACCCACCACCCTACATGGCATATCATATTGAATGTGTTCGTGTGGGAGATATCTCCAGAATCATTGCAAGAGTTTTCTCAGCAAAGTTCCTTGGAAAGCTTGCCATCTATGTTTTGAAAACTACTCCTTGGTTATTTCCTTTGATTACTATGATTTTTTCTTGCAAATTCTCAATGTATAACTTGATGGTGGAGTGTTTTACTGGGGCCTTTCTCCTACCCTTTCCTACGACATATTTTGGGGAGGAGCTCTCTATTTCTTTTTCTAGCTCGCATAGTGCCTTGTTGGATGGTATCCTTGGGTTTCTTGGCCTAAATTTTCCACAAATTTTCTCCAACCCTTGGCCTTGGTTCACTTTTGTCTAGCTTGAGTATTCCTCCCTATAGCGATGATGATTCACTAGAGAGTTTGCCATGGGTGAGGTGATGGAGGAAGAGGGAATTTGGGGGGATCTCGAGCACATTTTAGGGATGAAGTGTCAGTATAATTCTATTAGTCACACACACCACTACATATTTAGGTCGAAATTAGCATTGTAGGAGCAAATGCTAGGTAAGAGAGGCAAAGAAACCCAAACCCAAAAGAGATGAATGAATTGGTTACTTGGATCACATATACGGGCAACCCCAAAGTGCATTAGAATCATTATCTCTGTCAAATTGATTTATATTAGTATATAAAGCTTTCAATGGGAAAAGTCTTGGTGGATTGGCATGAGTTGATGGATAACATCATGTAAAAGTTGGATGAGTTGAAGGAGGTTCTTCTTGATGTCAAAGGATGACTACAATGCTTGGAGTTGGACTCACTTGTAGGCCCAACGATCATGCCTTCTACCAAATAGGCCAACCATCCCATTGACTTGGATACTTCTCTGTCTACCCAACTTTCAAGTTCTATAAGTAAATTATGTTATGTTGCTTGGTTTTTAAGTTTTCGTAGTCTCCTTTGTCTTTGCAGTTTTGGTTCGTCATGCTTGGATATGGGTTTGCAAGGCTTTTTTTTGTCACATTAATGTCGAACTCAAATCAAGGCACTTCTTTCTCAATTGGTTTTCCCACTTGTGTGATAGCTCTCATAGTCGTAGTCTATCTATTATATGTTTTGAAAGTTTTCTTGGAATATTTTTTGATCTAATTTTGAAGGGATTTGTTGGAATCACAAATTTAAGATATGAACTCTCTACAATCCCAGTACTCCACGGATTTTATAGAGTGTTGAATCTATATAAAATCAACAACCGATTTTAAATTTAAAAGATGAAAATTTCACAGTTTTCATTAAATCCAAAAACTCAAAAACCTATAATATTTAAATAAAGTTACATGTTTTGGCTTTGGTTATTTTAAGCTTGGACATAAAATCAATTATTCTATATTTAATCTACTTTTTGAATCATAAACCAAAAACTAACTTCTTAACATTTTATACTATATCTAATTAAAAAAATATTATTTTAACTTAAAAATAATTTAACAAATAATAAAAAATAAAATCAACTCTTTAAATAAAAGTAAAGAATCCTTCCTCTTTTAAGCTATTTGGCTTCATATTTCTTTTACTTTTCTCACTAACATAAAATTAGACTTTTTAGAAAAATGTTTATTATTAAAATCTAAAAGTTCAATCAAACTGCAGAAATAGTGTTTTACTTGGAGTTGTCTTTAGTGCGAATCAATTATTCTATATTTAATCTACTTCTTGAATCATAAACCAAAAACTAACTTCTTAACATTTTATAATCTAATTAAAAAATATTATTTTAACTTAAAAATAATTTAATATATAATAAAAAATAAAAATCAACTCTTTAAATAAGGGTAAAGAATCCTTCTTCTTTTAAGCTATTTCACTTCATATATCTTTAACTTTCCTCACTTAAATAAAATTAGACTTTTTAGAAAAATGTTTATTATTAAAATCTAAAAGTTCAATCAAATTGCATAAATAGTGTTTATTTGGAGTTGTCTTTAGTGCAATTTTTTGGATTTCCCGGAATCAGGTGAAAAAATTTGAGGTGAAATCTTGATTTATGTTTTTTACTCCTTTTTTTTTCACTGTATATATAGATTCAACACCCTGAAAAATTGGGCAGAATTTACCCATCAACTTGTGAATTCAATAAATTCCTCCTTCCAAAAAATCGCACAAAAAACAACTTAATTTTATTTCATATTAAAGATAATATATATTTAATTGCATTTTATTCCTAACAATTTCATTATTATCATTAAAAAATAAATTAAAAAAATAATTTTTACTCATAATAATATCTCATTCTAATTAAATATGCCAAAGTTATTCTTTCAACTATTATGAATCACAAAAACCTCAATTCAACTATTAATTAGAACTATATTTACTTCCATGATATATTTATAATTGCCTGACAAGTTAACTAAAACTAAGTATTAGTTTTATTTAATATATATTCACTTATCTCTAAATTTACTACTAATCTCAGTAATGTATTAGTTCAGCGCAACACTACTTAATGTATTAGTTCAACCATATATTTTATATATTATATTGAATTATATTCTCTTATGATTTTCTTTTCAAACACATAAAATTTTAACAGCATCCATGCAAAAGTCGGTATCAGGTCATCGCTGCATATTCGTTTTCATGCTCAGATGGTTAGTTCTCAGATTGCATGGATAAGCGTACGCGACACTAACTGTTTAAAAAAAAAAAAATTGATTTTTTAAGTATAAAATAGGATATTTTAGAAAAGCTTTTAAACGGTACTTTTTAAAGCATTCAGTGCTAAAAAGGTAGAGGTAATAAGTACAAATGGATGGACGGGGACGGGGCAGCGCTAAAAAGGTAGAGGTAATAAGTACAAGTGGATGGACGGGGACGGGTAGAGGTAAGGTAGAGGTAATAAGTACAAGTGGATGGACGGGGACGGGTAGAGGTAATAAGTACAAGTGGATGGACGGGGACGGGGAGTAGTGGATGGACGGGGACGGGGAGTAGTCTACCTAGGCAGAGGAATTGCCCGGTTTCCGATGCCGCCCAGAAAATCGTCCCGCCGGAGAGATCCACCAGCCTCCCCTAGCTCCGCCACAGGAGCTCCGCCAGCCTCCCGCCACCGCTCCATATCCATTTCCACCCTCCCCTAGCTCCGCCAGCCTCCCGCCACCGCTCCATATCCATTTCCGGAAATTTCCTGACAGATCTGATCGGAGCTGGCAATCCTCACATTCCCTCACAGATCGGATCGGAGCTTGAATTGCCATCACGGAGAGTTAATGCCATTTCCAATTCGAAATGGAGGAATTGCGAAACCGCGGGCTGCTCACTCACCTTCCTCCTCCCTCCTCGACTCGGCGCCTCCTGCTCTGCAATTCCTCCGCTTTACAGCTCTTCCTCCGCTTTACAGCTCACCACCCAGGTACAATTCGATTAAAATTCCGAGTCAATTTCAATTAAAGATTTCCTTCAGGTTCAGGTTCATTACAACCCAATCTTTCTGATCAAATTTAATGGGAACCGCTAATTAGCGTTCGCTTAGTGTCCTGCTTGCCAATACCCTGTCTTCCTGGAATCGAACTTGATTTACAGGCTAAACTACAACTCAGATACGTCCAATGAACGAAAATGTATATTCAACTCTGTAATTGTGATCGTAGAGGGATGGATGCTTCCACTGCACATCACCTTTCGCTCTAACGAAAACTGAAACCTCTGCACGGATTTACAAAATTCAAACCTCCAAGGGTCTGCAGGAAGTGCAGGCGTACTACACATCGCATTTCTCTCAAACAAAAACGGAAACCTCTGCACGGATTTTACAGCAATAAAAAACCTCCGATAGCCTGCAGAAAGAGCAGCCGTGGCCATTTTATGAGCGATTGATGAGGGTTTTATTATATCTTGTACCGCTGGACCTACAATTCAACGTCATATTCATAATGGATGTTGTTGTTGCAGTGGGAGTTTCCTCTTTCAACGAGGTTTTCAGGTGTGTCAACTGCTCGCTGCAACAAGGGGATAATGAACTCAAATGTGATTTTTGGTGTAAATTTAGTGTCTCGTATGGGGAAAACCACTTGGCTTTCATGTATTTAAAAGTCCTCCATGGAGGAATGTGCATCGACATCTTTGCTAGAGATTGTTCTGCAGCTTCAGCCAAAATCAAATCGAACTTTTGTTGCCCTGTCTTCGAGCCGCAGGAACAATCTTTTTTAGAACAGACAGGGTAAAGAATAAAGTTTCAGGAGGAGATGAAGAGAGCCTGACATCACATTAGAACTGCATTTTCTTTTTGTTTGAATAAATTTTGCAAGAGTAAGCATTACTTTTGACTCTTTTTTTTTTTTTTTTTAATTTCCTTTCTCGTTAGTGACGTTCCAGGCTCTGTCAAATTCATCTCCTTGTTTATTAGATTTAGATAGCAGGTTTCTCATAATGAAAGCTTTACGCTTTCAGTCATGGCTTTTCACAATGATCAGGCTTTCTTAAAACAAAATCACATGAATGCGGCGACGCTGTACAACCACTGGAACAACTTTCTCTAGACAATCACCATCCTCGCCCGTGATAAGCCAGCCATCATATAAATATTATTCTGTTGTGAATGGCAACAAAGGTCCTCTTCCATCTATCTTCTTCATTCACCACACAGGGTAAGTAAATTCTACAGCATTATTTGCTTCGTATTCTTCACTGCAAGGATCCACTGTTAGAGACACTAGGTGATATGAGTGAGAATTCAAAAGCATCACATGGAAGATCCAATGCTAGAGGCACTAAGTGAAATGAGTGAGCACACCAAAGCATCTCACATGGATATTTATAGTACTTGCTTGGCATGGGTTTATGGCTTCAACCTAGATTTTTAGTATTTCTTGCTCAAGATTAGGTCATGGTTTCAAATTGCTTGTTAGATTGATTACAATATCTGCCAGTTAATGGTTTCACTAGTTTACCATGTTACGATCTCGATTCCACTGGTGCAAAATAGAAAAAAATTGATGACACACAAGAAGAGGAAACCTCCATATAATTTCTGGTTCTGGGTAATGAAAGGCACATCATGACCCTGAAACGCACCATCATTCATGTGACTCACAAAATTCGAAAAACCATGAGCAAAAAAGTACAACCTAGAAAAAAAACCAGCCATCTAACCTTTTGGCTTTTTATGTCAAAATGAAATTAATCCCATAAAGTAGAATAAAATTAATAATCATTAAATCCCTTATAAAGTAGAATAAAATGAATAATCATTTCAGGCTTTTTTATATTTGATATTATCAATGGTCTGGCGACCATATTACCATCTCGCTAAGTCACAGGACACGTCCCCCAGGGTCCCGTGTCCCGTATTTTATGTATTGGACACAAAAACGGCTCTAATACGTGTCGAATACGATTTTAACCGTGTCATGAAAACTTGAATACGTATTCGTCGTTTTCCTTCGTGTCCTAAATGTAGCATACGCGTATTTGGTTTGTCGAATACGTTGCCCTAACGTATTTCGACGTGTTCAATACGTACTGGGAAAAAAACAAAAATTAAAGCCTACGCATTGGTCTATTTTGGTTATTTTCGTCTAGAGCTGTCGTCTGGAGCTGTGAGTAGGGTGTTTGCCTTTGAAGTGTGCAGCGTTCAAGACCGTAAACCTGGAAATTTTGACATACTTGGCAACAAATATTTTTAGTGAATATGAAAATATTTATATATATATATATATATATTGACATACTTGGCAACAAATTCACTGGAAATTTCCAGTGAACATCCAAACAGTAAAATTGTGACCGATACTCACCCCTCTTTTGCTAGAAGTTTACATACGTTTTGTAACTCTGGCTCAGAAAGATGCGAAAAAATGTCATGTGGATGTGTAGCCTTGTTGACACCGGAAATAGAGGCCTCAGAAACACCATTTGTTTTAGTTTCCACATCACTCTTGTGAATCTCAGTTTCAGGTCTGGTTGTAGAACATTCATCCCTTTCATTATTTAAAGCCACATTAGACACCATTTCAGGCATAGCTTGAGTTTCTTTCCCCCATATTCAAAACATCCTCTCCATATGAAGAATGTGACTCATCCTTGAGTTCAACATTCTTGAGAACCACAGTGAGAAGATCCATGACCTGTATGGCATAAAGTAAATGATGGCATCAACCAACACATTTGGAAAACTGTAGTTTAGTTATGGGTATAGCCAAGTTTTTAATGAATATTAAATACAATACCATGTTCAGCAACTGCATAAAAACAATTGAATCACAAGGAGGACAAGCTAAATCTAATGAAAAGTAAAACAATACCTGCTCCAAGTGACTACTGCTTCGTAAGACAAGTGGCTCATTAAGAAGTTTTAGAAGCACAGCCAGAGATATTTCTCCTTTCTGGGAGCCATCCAAAGACCACAAAACGCACTTTTTGTCAAGTAACTTTTCTTTCCCTTTAGCTTTCTTCAACTCTAAAGTTGTTGTTAAAATTGGCAACTAGGGCCAAACTCCATGTGGGTCTGCTTATTTATGGTAGCTGATATTTTTATTGGATCCCTCTCATTGAGAGGTGTAGGATTGATCTAAAGATCATCCGATTCCGATAAGTATTTATGGAGATATG